>JBAMHW010000004.1:2704368-2722641 GCA_037177495.1 Rhadinocentrus ornatus
ATTCTATTCTATTCTATTCTATTCTATTCTATAATCTTGGACCATTATACCTTGGTGTTGATGTGGTAGTTGGTACATCAGATGTAAATTTCACCTTAACTAAGTAAAACTGAAGCTCGTCACATCTTCCATGTGTTGGTGTGTTAAATACACAAGTAGGCCTTATTTTGTTTTTTAAATTGAGTTAGTAATTCATTTATTATAAAAATTAAAAACACAACAAGGACAGAGGACCGGTTGTTTTAAATAAATTATTAATGTAGCACACAAATTTCACAAATTCTGAAAAACAAACACAAACAAAGTAAAATGCATTTAAAAAATTGTCTGTCGTTCCTGTAAAATTATCAAGTCAATGTCAACATAATCTGTGGTTACAGGAGAAGTAGATGCTATATGCTAGCAGAAACTAGTAAGGCACACAGGGGGCGGGGCCTCCGTTAGTATTCTTAAGACCGCGCGGCGGGGCGGCTCAGAGTCCTGTGACGTCAGAGCGAGTTGCCGCTATCAGCAGGTCAGGAAAGATGGCGGCGGAGGAGAGCAGGTTGAAACAGCGGCATCATAAAAACAGCATCTTCAGAGAAGGTAGCGTAACGAATATTCAAACTAAAGTGATGTTAGCGACGTGACATGTAACAGGAAGGTTTTGCTATATTTGTGGTTTCCACACTCGCGTATTTGCGTCTCTTGTAGACGACATGGGATGAGGATGAGGCAACGCTCTACTTCGTCGAAGCATCATCCATCGCTTCGCATCAGTGTCCTGTTACCACAGAAGCATAACTGGAAACATGGCCCTAAATTAGGGGTGACAGTGACCGTGGCCTGCGCCTGAACCGACGTGGACTTATTCCCGCTCTGCGTGGCGTGCCGTCATGAAGCAGCTGATGTTAGACGTTTGGTTAAGCCGCCCCGCTGCCCCTACCTGCAGTCGGCTGTTTGTTGTTAGCGGTTCAGCTAACAGAGCTCATAGCCTCTTCGAGCTGTTTTTCTTTCCCGTAGAAGAAACTCGTGGCTCTGTCGGATGACAAGCTGCATCTGACACCGGAAAACGTGTGTAAAATTGCATCAAACAAACTTAATTCTCGTGATTAAAACACTTATGCCAATAACATCATCTGGCCTTCTACATTTGAACAATTAGCTGGTTTTATGTTTTGCTAGCTTTGCGCTACACGTTACAAAAACGTAAAGAAACCTGTCCAGCCTGCCTTCGTGTCAGGTTAGGATTGTTTGCATGACTCGAGACTATTTCTGAATTAGATGTCGCATCTTGATCACCTGTAAGGTTTGCTGTACAGGTAATCCCCTACTTGTGGGCTGATTAAACACACTGATGGGAGAATAAACTGGTGTACGGACCCAGTTGTGATTCCGGCTGGATACTACCCAGGAAACATGGAAGTGAGTAACGTGCGCTTGCCTGAACGGGGTTTCATGTGTAATGTCCGACCTTGCACGTGCAGGACTCTGGCCGTCAGGTAGACCTCAGCTATCTGCTGACTGGCTCAGGTGGATGGTGGTCTGATGGAGACTGGCTGCTTTCAGCTGTGGGCTCCTGCCTCTCACCCAGCTGGTTACTGGATGGGCTGCTCTTGAAGTTGGACTATATCCTACTGTGACCCAAAACGGACTTATTTCAGCTTCTTCTTTAAGCTCCTCGGAGTAAATAGAAGGTTGACTGTGTTACAAGCGACTGCTGTTAATGCCGTAGACTTCGGAGCACAGCACACTGTAACACGGTGGTCAGGATTACAGGTTTTCTTGGTGTGGTTATTGCCAGAGAAACAATGTTCACAGCAACAATATGATTACAATTATGTTGTAATTAATTTCCCAACAGTATAAATGTGTAAAACCACATGAACACCCCTTTGATAGGTCTAAGTTTTATTTCTGTATTTTGGTGCCAACTTAACAAAATATAGTCTAATTCCGATCTCCTTTGCTGTGTAAGGAATAAATATATCCTACATATTAAGTCTGAATTTCTCTCAGGGAAACGGATGGAAAAGGCTGCCGGACCTCTACCTGGACTTAGGAGGCTTCTTTCTGAAAACTACATTATAAAATGGTTTTGAACATTTCTTCTCAACCTGAGGAAAGAATTTAGACACACAGGATAACATCTCGCTAGCGCTGACTTCCAGCTATATTTTTAGCAGAATAACTGCTGTTTGACACGTAAATAAAACCCTGGAAATAATGAAACATGACCAGATAGACTACTCTCTACAGGTTAGGGATATTTGACTTTCTGTATGTCAGAATGGACCTGAAACCCCCGGTAACCTTGACAGGTGAACTTAATTTGACTTCCTCTAAACTTGTAAATGAACATGTACAACTGTTTAATTATTTATTTACTACATGCGGATTTCTAACAAGATGGTTAACCACAACATATCCAAAAGAAGTGTGTGAACCATGAATGGAGCACCTAATGGCCGCTTGTATCTAAACAGTCCTCTTCATCATACTCTGATGACACCTAACACCAACAAGTTATTTAGGGTGTAGTTTACTGTTGCTGTTTATAGATTGTTTCACTTATTAGTTTGAGACGAAGAAATGATCATCACATGATTTGACTTAAATACCGTATTTTCAGCACCATACGGCGGATTACAAAGTGCAGGATTAATTACGGGGCCTATTTCTGTACTTAACCCATACATAGAGCTCACGGAAGCAAAACAGTGAGTTTAGTTGAACTTTATTCTACTGTTTAACAATACACTCGCATTATTTTCTAATCAATCTTCTCCCACAAATCCATCAAAGTCCTCATCTTCTGTGTCCGAATTGAACATCTGGGCAATTTTGCATCAAACATGCAAACAATATCTCAAACTTTTTGAGATACAGAACAGTTTCATCTACATGCCATTACACACTGGATACGAAAAACGGCTCATGTTCGTGCGACGTTAGCGGTTCATATTCGCCTGCTGTTACAGGCCGGTGAACCATCCTCCACAATGACTCCTTTTTTATTTCTAGAAGTAAAGAAATGAAACGAGGGCGATTTAGTCTGTTTGGGGGGAACATCCTCTGCCATACTTTCCCACTCTAACAGGCTTCTTCTGCAACTCAGACACAAACAAGCGATAACACGCGGTATAACTTCCTTTTCCTTCTCGCAGAAGTTGCTCTGATCTGACAATCCTGTAATAATCACAGCGTTTAGCACCACGATTCATAGCTGAATTAAGTAATGACGGGATCGTAACTGTGTACCAACCAAAGCGAAGGAAAAAACGAAGACGTCAGGGCTCGCTGCAGTGCTGGCTTCCAGATCTGTTCACGGTTTGCCAGAGTTAGCAGATTTCCTTTCTTCAGAGGTGCATCAGTCATCGCAGACGGAGGTGTTTGGATGAGTTTTTCTCAAGCGTCTGACTGCAGCACAGCAAGCAGATGTCATGCTTGTGAGGCAGATCTGGTTTTCTGCTGTAAAAGTCATGAATTTTTCTGAGTCTGCTATCCCAGATTTAGACTTGAACTCTCAACTGTGTGCAGGATGGAAAAGGGCGTCCGTTTTGCTGGATCAAAGGCAATTTTGTGGGAAATGTTGATCACTCTGTTACAGTAAAATCATTTAATAGTGTAGTCGTGCATTTTAAGCCATCAATGTCTCACAAATGGTATGCAAGTTTCTGTTCAGGTCTTCGATGCATGTCCCCTTGTCCGCGTGCAGGGAAGGCATGGGGTCCTTGTGAAAGCTGCCAGACCAGACCGTTGCCTGTCCTCGCAGCTCTACGGGACTTTAAACTGAAATCTTCGAGATTCTGTGCACAGTAGAACAGTGAGCAGGGGAAGAGAGGAGAGCTCTGCAATGAGGAAGTTGAAGAGGTTAAATTGATAATGCTGTAAACTGAAGGCCAGCTTGAGCCGTTTGAGTGTGAAAATATGCATGTTCACATTGATGAAATAATGTGAAAGTTAGTGTTGTGGTTGCAGGGAGGAAATGAGCAAGTAATCATTATCGTATGAAACAGTTCGGCTGTGCTCAGCAGGAAAGAGTTTTTATCAGTTAATGCCACAGTTTTCCCTGGAACAGTGATCGTAAGCGACCAGTTCCACCAAACACTGAGTGGCAGAACCATCGTTTTTAACTGGAAACGTTGGTTCCTCAGTAGCTGGTTAAACTGGTTCAATTCTTACCGGTCTTTAATTAAATCTAGTTTCATATACAATACTTGTCATTTAAAAAAACCCAGTAGGTATTTGTTCAGATCTGATTGTGACCAATGTTTCGTCGCATCATTTAAATCAGCGGTTCCCAACCTTTTTTCCTCGGGGACCCCCGTCATGCATATACTAAAATGCCAGGGACCCCCTGCTCCACCCTGTGCTGGAACCATGCTGGTTTTAGGCTTCTCACTATAAATATTATATTCTGGTTGAGAGACCGTGTGGCTTTATCAAAGGACAGCAAACTATTCATTAAAATGGGGACAATTTATGGACATTAATTACAATGGCTCTAATGTTCAAAGCCTCAGAGACCCCCTCTGCTCTTTAAGGGACCTCCTTGGGGGATTCCAGGTTGGGAACCACTGATACAGAGAAACTCACAGACTGATCCAGATCCAGAGTTGCTTGAATTTTTCGGCGAGATCAGTGGTGTTTGTTGACCAATCCATGTGTGATAATTATGTCTCGTGCTTCCTGGAGCCTGAAGCTGGAATATGAATCATCTTTGGACATCAGAGGGCTGTTTCATGAGAATCAGATAAGGAAGCAACCCAGAATAAACTGATCCTTGATTCGCTTTCACAAAGGCAGCTTGTGTTTACACGAGCCTTTTTTTTTTGACCTGCTGTCACGTGGTTTTTTGTCCAGTCGTATTTGGTCTGACCGAACATTAGTAGTGATAAGAACTAACGGGACCTACACAGCTGCCAGCATCTTGTACAAGCGTTGTTCCACTAACGCTATAAATGTCTTGACGTGGAAAAATTTTTTTCTCTGAAACATGGAAACGTTCCACCCAGTTTTGAGTCCAACTCTTATTCTGAGCAAATAAAAGCAGCTTGTGCCAGGATACAGCTGGTTATGACATCAGGTTGCACATTTAATCACTATAAACTGCTTTTAGTATACTTGCAGATTAAATTGGGCCACTACAGACTTTTCCACCTTTTTATTTAGGTGTTTTTCCCGTTTTAAAATGTTTCCATGTCAGCAGCAGTTAATCTGTGTCGACCTCGTGAAGAGGCACACTGAACTTGCAGGACCTAAACCTGGTCAGCTTAAGCAAACCCGGGTGACGAAGCTGCCCCCCCACCGGTGGATGCAAGCCATGGTGGGTGGTGCATCCTGGAGCAGCAGTGGGAAACGGTGATGTGCTCGTGTGAGTCCACATTGACCCGGTTCCAAACTCCAGTCTTTCTACTCCAGAGTAAATCAAAGCTGCCTTTGATTAGTCATTTTCTTAAAGCAACAGAGCCGTTTATTCCCAGTGTTTGGAATTCTAACCAGCAACTCTCTGATTACCCAACAATGTCTTCCTGCCTTTAGGGATGAGAAGCTGCTCGCTGTAGATTGCTGGTTCCCTGCTGAGACTTCTGGCGTGTGTTTGGCCTCTCACGTGACATTCAGATCACTATTTTCTGATCGAGAGAAAAAAGAGCGGTAATCGATCTTTCTTTAAATGAAGTGAGTTGCTGTTCAGGAGGGAAAGCATGCAGCCAAACTCCAGCATGTGATGAAAACACATTGGGACGAAAACTGCTGCTACGCAACGTGAAAAATCCGACATGATTCTTGTTTGTACGCGGAGCACCCGAGTCTCGAACTTACAATTCTGGGAGCGCGAGCGTAAACTTTAGAGGCGACACTAAATCGCCTTGTATAGCAAATATTCACATTTCACTGTATCGGTGAGAATTACTTGAGCAATAACTTCGCAAATGACAATGTTTACAATTCACATTTTTTTATGCAGCAGTTGAAATAACATTTTTAAAAAACATCTTACTGACCACAAGAACGTAAAACAAGGAGACTTAAAACTTCAAAGTCAGATATGATGATTTGATATTTACTTTGTAGTCGAAGCAGAGCAGCAACGTTGTCCCCGTCAACCCAGAGGGCGTGGTCTGACTTGTCCGTGTAGTTCCAGGCAACAAACGGCTTCAGGGACGGATGCTCCTCCCCAGCCACTGCTGCCAACTCCTCAGTAAGAAAAGTAGCTATTCGCTGTTCTAGAAGTCGCTAATTAGCATAATCAGCCTGGTACATGTCGCTGTAATGGATGCTGCCATAAAGAGGGATGTCGTAGGAAAGGCAAAAATCGATTAAAAAAAAGAAAGAGACAACCTAAAGATGGGCAGAACAGCAAAAAGATAATTATTCTGTCAATATTTTCTTTCTTTCTTTTTTTTTTTCAAAGTGTATTTTGTTTTTTAATTAGGAGTCTGGAACATGTCACCACTTAACTTTTTAAATACTTTTGTCCATACACTTCATGAATAGACATTACTCTGATGGAAAGCCAGCACGGGATCGTGCAGCAGCAGCTTTGTGTGATTCATTTTCAGCCTGCTGATGAAACCGAGGTGCCGTCGTCCGCTCTGAATACAGCTGGGAGCTGCTGAATGAGGGCTTCTGGACGGGGGAGGGGTCTGCGTAGCACCCGCTCCTCATTGGGAAGAGCAAACTACGTTCGTTCACGTCAGTCTCCAATGATGCCAAGAAAGGCGCTAGATTGTTTTAGTCGCTAGAGGGGTCTGAAAACTCGCCAGACATAGCGACACAGTCGCTAAGTTGTCAGCGCGGAAGAACTCCCCCGCCTCTTTTCACACATAAGCCAATCACAGAGGTCGTTCGTTTCGCTCACACGCACTTTGTCGACGTCGCACCCTATTTGAATTCTTGCTTGTGTTGTTCTTGTTCTCAGATGTAAGTCGCTTTGGATAAAAGCGTCTGCCAAATGACTGTAGAATAGAATAGAACATTGGCTGTCGTCTTCTTCGTTGGTGTTTGTCTCCTTTTCTTGGATTGAAGTTCATTTGAGTCGCAAACCAGCCGCTCATTTGCACCTGTGAACCACGGGGCTGAAGAGGGGAGCAGAAGTTTGTTAGCGACTAAATAAATTCAACTAAAACTACTACAAGAGAAAGACCGGTACATGTTTTGGTCGCCATTGTGCGAGTAGATGAAACATTCGCTCACACGACTCACATTTTAGTCGCGAAATGCAACCGTTTAGTCGCAGGCTGGAGCCCTGGGTCTCTTTGCAACGTGATGATCTTTTTGTGATGAAAAATGCTGTTATCATGGATCGTTGTGGTTTTACCAGGTAGTCTCTGAATAAACTCCACATGTTGTGATTGGATGGGTTATAAATGTCTGGAAAACGTCTGTAGATCATCTAAAGGGTAAAGTATCCATCACAGAGTTTACACACTACCGTTCCGGAGAAACAGTTGATGATTTAGGTGATGGCACTCAGGGATCTAGTGGAGTTTTAAGGGTTAAACGTCAAGCTTGTCTTTGACTTCATCTTTACTTCATGAATGATGGGAAAATGGATCACATGACTCTGTCTGTTGGTTCAGCTTTGTTCCCCAGCGTGTGTCCTGTGCAGCGAAGTCTCGGAGACTGCATGAACCGGATCAGTTGTCTCTATAAAAGCCTCGTTTGTAGCCGGTGTCCGGCTTTCAGCCTGAAGGGTTTGAACCAGCGAGCTGCTCGGCTGGTTGTGTTGCTGCCTGCTGAGCGTGCACGTGGCCTGAATGACGACTCACAATCAGGCCTGATCAGGTGATCTGAGTCACATGATCTCAGGGTCACAGATTCAGTCTCTTTAACTGATGTGGGGACTTCATCTTTCTCTGGCAACTAAAACATCCTTTTCCTTCCTTTTCACTACTATATTCTGTTTAATGCCGTTACTGTTTCCATTGTGTATGTTTGTCTCTATGTGCAAAAAACTGCTCCCGTTTTCCTCTTTACCCAATATTTTCCCATATTTTGCCTTCCTCTTTTGGGAAGTCGGGAAGAGGGAATATGCCAACCACGTCAGCGGCCTCTTATTTACTGTAAAGCTCCAGCCACCTCTGCCCTCCCCTGATGAACATGATTCCCCTGACGCTAACTCTGAAGCTTCACTAACTTTTGGCTGAGTTAAAAGATTCCTGAAACGTCAGCCTGTAGCTGTTGTCTTCAGTTTGTTAGATGTATGCTGTTGGTGGGAATGAAATTATTATTACAAAGTATTAAACCACTTGATGATTTACTCGGTTACATAAAGAAAAGGGATCTGGGTGACATTAAAGAGCAGAAACTGAGACCTGGTGTACAACTGTTGTTGAAGGACTGGCTCTAAAAATAAAATCTGGTGTATTAAACTCGATCTGCAAGTTTAAATAAAAAATAAATGGAACTAAATAACAAAATTCAATAGTTTATCTTGGTCTGTTTCTTCTCATCAGACTTCAGTCATGTTGGTTTTCTGTAAAATGCTCTAATCTAATAAATGAAGGAGTGATTTGCTGAGTGTAGTTTGGAGACGAGCAGATGTCCATTAATACGGCTGCAGTTCCTCATCAGTCCAGATCTGCTGGTCTTTCTCATTCCTGCTGAAGTGATACCAAGGGCGTAGTTTAGGATGTCTACACTTAAAGCAAACCTCTGTGTGATGGCTCTGTTCATGTGGATCATTGTAACCTTGGTGTGTATCAGGCAGGTGGACTAATTACAAATGAATTCAGATCTGGTCGGACTTTTTTTCTTTTACCCCCGGTGCACTTTAAACAGCCCTGGTCCGCTTCCGGGGATACTACAGTTCATTTGTAGCAGTGTGAACATGCATTCACACTCTGGTGCGGACCAAAGAAGTAAACTCTGGTCCTGGTTCGGTTCTTTTCCAGTGTGAAAGCAAACCAGACCAAAGGAAGGAATGCCCGCCTAGTCAAACCAAGTCCCCCGGACTTTACAGGTGGGACTGCTTCCTAAAAATGTGAACACGGCCCCAAAAATCTGCTCTTACATACACGGTGTGTGTGTGTGTGTGTGTGTGTGTGTGTGTGTGTGTGTGTGTGTGTGTGTGTGTGTGAGTGAGTGAAAGTAGCAGAAAGAATAAGAAGATTGTCTCTTTGCTGTTTCCTTTCAGTGCTTCAGTGACTTTCTGGTGTCGACCCCGTGACTTGTTTTGTTTGGTGGCAGCAGGAGGCTGTGGTGCTTTTCCTGACAGAACTAGAATTAAAGTGTTTAATATTCATCCAGGTGGTCCTTTTTTATTTAAAGCCGTGGTGCACCCCACCCCGTGTTGGTTCATGCTTGTTTTAATCCTTCTATTAGCGAGTTTCTCACTATTAACACCGAGTCCCGTCCTTGGATTAACCCAAAGTTAAATGAACTACATATAGCTTTATTTATTTCTAGACAAATCATATACTCTGTGGTGTTTCTCAGACACATTTTAATAATTAAATATTGCAGGAAGCATCAAGGTTACCGGGACAGACAAAGTGCCCAACTACTGTGGCTCCACCTGCTCACTGGCCTTGCTAAACCCCGCTACATGGTTGGGAACTGATGGGCTGCACAAAGTCGGAGCCTTTTTAAATGGTTTACTTGCTTTATTTAATCTTTCATTCACGTTAGGATCTGGTTTAAAGGGGTTTTCAGGCTCCCAAAAAAAACGTTCCATGTGAACTAGAAAAAAAACTGTCCACTTGCGTGGATATTATCTTAGATTTAATCACAATGGCTCTGAATGGTCAAAGTCTTGTTTTTTTGGGGACCCCAGGTTAGGAACGGCTGATCTTAAGAAAACCCTCCAGGTCATGACTGTCCTTCACGTCCGTTGCTCCCTGCTCAGAGACTTGCCAGATTTTAACCACACATTTTACTTTTAGGTGGTCATGGGTCTAAATGGGATTCATCACAGCTGAAATATGAAGAGGAGGAGGATGATCTGCTGGATGAAGAGGAGGAGGTGGGTGTAGCCCGGCCGGTCCAGATCGTGGTGGCGGATGAGGAGGAGCACTCATTTTGGCTGCAGGAGGCCGAGCTGGAGCGGCTGCTACTGCAGGAGGAGGTGCGGGACCTCCACGTGGTGGTCGTCTCTGTGGCCGGAGCTTTCCGCAAGGGCAAGTCATTCCTGCTGGACTTCATGCTGCGCTACATGTACAAGCAGGTAGGCGAGGAGAACTTCTAGTCTGTTCAAGACCTCTTGAGATTACAGAATATGGACCACTGAAATGTAAAGGTTGCTTGAGGAGAAAATGACGAGTCTAGTTTATCTTTATCTTGATGTGGATCCCTGCGTGTACGGCAGAAGTTTCAGCTGATCTCAGCCTCAGCAAGTTTTTTTTTTTTTTTGCCTTCCTTCGCTGCTAGATTTTCCTGCATGTCGTGTCTCTAATCACCCTGATAAGTGATCCGAGGAGTTATTTCCCTGTTTGGCTGGATTATTCTTCCAGTGAACTGGCAGCAGGAATTAAATCAGGTTTAGAGTGTTTCAGTTTGATGGAGAAAAGCTGTGATGTCTGTGGTCCAGTCTTCAGTCATGTTAAGCTACTATAAGCACCAGAGGAACGTTCTGGAGGTTTTCATCATGCTAAAGAGGATTGGAGTGCAGCACAATGCTGGCTCTGTGGCGGGCCTCCACAACTCGCTCCTGCTCATTCCTTACACAATAGCCATCTTTCCAAACATGCTGCTGACACCAAACTCTGCACATGTATGAAAAGGTGAGTTGGGAAGTAACTTCTGCTCATTTTTAACCTCTAAAGCATTTGGACCAGGTTAAAATTTTCCTTTTAGTGTTAAAGTAAAAGCATCCACAGCCAGGCCAGAAGATGCAGCTACCCTCACAGTAAGCATGAAGGTGTATTGTGTACGTTCAGTCCTGTTTAAGGTAACCCTGATTAAAAGTTGGCGCTGGTTAAATGCAGATGTTTTTAGGTAGATGTGAGCGTGTGCCATGCTGAGAGGATGTAGCCAGCTAAATCAAGTCCAACCCAGATATCTGAAAACATGTCGGTCTGGTGGCCTTGTAACTAAAAATAGACAAACATGGAGCTGCAGTTGATGCGTGAAGGAACAAAAAGCAGCTTCTTCTGTCTCGTTCACTTGAATCATTTCACTGTTTGGCTAACGGAGTCATCAGTTGGTCCTTTTTAGTTTTAATGAGATCAGGAAACCGAAGCAGCAGAATCTCATACTGAAACTATTAAACGTTTCCCGTTTGAAGTTGATCGCTTTGACTTTTTATCAGAAGCGTCATAACTGATCTGACATGTGACGCCGCAGCCAGGTAACGATGACGTGATGATGCCGATTTAATGAGACCTGGAATATTCTGGATCGCATGTTGTTTAGCATCACTGCTAACTTGTGTTGCAGGTAAATTTTGTGGATCCCAGAATTACATCTCCAAAGTCTGAAGTAGATCAAATGTTTCCTAGTGAGACAAGTATAAGTTCTTAAATATATATCATTTTTAGAGCAGTTTATAATAAACACCAATGCTGTGGTGACCTGTCTCTTTTTGTAATACAGTCTGCAAAGTCGTGGGTCGGTGACGAAGACGAGCCTCTGAGCGGCTTCAGCTGGCGGGGCGGCTGTGAGCGGGAAACCACGGGCATCCTGGCCTGGAGCAAGGTGTTTGTGGTGAAGAAGCCAGACGGAAGCAGGGTGGGTTCTTCACCGCCAAGCTAAGCGCCCTGCTGGTGTGACACAGGAAGCAAGCTGGACTGAAGGGTTTTTCTGTGCTTACTCTCCCTGAAACTGCAGGTTGCTGTTTTACTAATCGACACACAAGGTGCTTTCGACAGCCAGTCCACCATCAAAGACTGCGCCACCCTGTTTGCTTTGAGCACCATGACCAGCTCTGTCCAGGTGAGCCGTCTTCGGAGCTACTGCAGACATCGAGTCCCTTTCAGGACACAGCTTCTTTCACTTTCAACTTGAAGCTGTTTTAGAAATATGCACTTAAAGTCACACTGCAGTTGGAGAAAAACGTACCAAACTATTGTTACTACTAACTAACCAGACGAGCGGAGTTTAGTTAAGGAAATGAGGGAGCTGTTGTTAAAACACCTCTGCTTATAACAGAATAGGTTTTTTAGGAAAGAAGGAAGCAGATAATAAATTCAGCCTGTTATCACACCGCCAACGTTCTCCCATATTGTGTAGGCAAATCCTGACCTCCACCCTTAAAACTAGTTTGGATGGCACTGCGGCATTGGTTATGTACATTCATGGAACGAGTTCTGAGTCAGCAGGGTGAAGACGGCTCCGGGAATGTACAGAATAAATGTAGCGTGGCAACAAAATGAGTCAGAAACAGAGTTTTAAGGTTATAGCACATAGCCTTTGATCACTAATACCAACGCCAGAAAGCTCAGAGTTGCATATTACTACTCAATAGTAATCATGGGTTTAGTTAGTTAGTAGTTTATTTTAAATTCTGGGTAACTTTTGGCTTGTTTCAGGTGTATAATCTATCTCAGAATGTCCAGGAAGACGACCTCCAGCACCTTCAGGTAAGAAGCGCTAATTTCTTTAACCCCTTATTGACAAGGGTCAACTGTACAGGGGCAGCATGAGATCCCTGCAGTACAGAAGATGTTTGCAAACGCTATGAAGCAGCAATGCTAACATAGAGCATACCCAAATGAGGAGAAACTCTGCAAAAAGACTCTACCAAGCATTGTCATCCAAACCAAACACAGTTCAAACCCCCGAGCAATTACAGTGAATGGGAATGTACGAAAACCATGAACAGCTCTGTCCAATTTACAGCTTCTGATGAGTTCTCATCTTAAAACAAACCACACAAACAAGGTGTCATATGAAAGCAGAGACTCTGCTGTATCCATGGCAACAACAAAGTTGTTTACCTGCAGGATACACAGATTAAACTCTCCTCCGAAACTACATTTAGTGAAATAACACCAAATTGCAAACGAGCTGTAGAGGAAAAGAAGAGGATGCAGGGCCGGAGCAACGCAGGGAGAAAAATGGAGGACAAATGAAACTTTTCTTCCACTTGCTGCGATAGGAAATGTGAGATTAGTAGCTAACAAAATAAGATGAAACTACTGACAAGGACAGCGCAGGAATACAGAGAATGCAGCTTTTGTGTGTTCAGAGCCGCGTGGCTGCAGGAGCGCGGGTCTCTGCACTGCTTTAGGGCTGCACACGCACAGTTAGCAGAAAGCTAAGTGAGGTGAGGCGGGGCCTTTTACACGTACGGACATGTCGCTGCAAAGAAAATATCTACACTGCTCGCAGTGAGTTTTCATCCATATTTTAAGAGTCATGAAACAGAATTTCGACTTCTGGGGGCTGATCTGGTTCTGGGGACTGCTCAGGATGCTGCAGAAAGCTGCTGAAGAAGCAGTGCGTTCAGTCAGAGGCTTCTTCAGGTTTACTGGAACACGGGAATCTGTCATGACGGAGAGACATGGAGGTGTCTAAAGGCGAGATGGAAGAAGAGTCGGCTGGCCCAGTGCATGGATCTGAGGGTGTCACGCTCGTCGGAGATGATGTTTTACACCCGCACTTTTCCCGCATTTACAAACCAAACAAAAAAACTTTGGTTTTGCACAAACGTCACTGTTCTGGTCCTCCGTGTGTGCTGCAGCCGCCTCGCCATCCTCTCCGCTCATTAATCAGCTGATTGGCTTTTCCGTTGCTAGTACCGTCTCTTGTGTTTGTCTAGGTTCAGCTGAAAAGGAAGAAACTAGCAGTTCACGGTTCGCACCGGCGCACAGTTACCCTAAAGTGTTGTTTTTGGACGCGCTAGCAAAAATAAGCTAAATTTCAGTAAGATATTGTTTGCATTTATTTCCTATAACATTTCAGTAAAATGAGGTTTGCTAGTGAAACAGCTGTAAAATCTGCTGGTCATCAGACAGCCATGCACATCTATGAAGGTAGATCTGGTTCGGGTACCTAGTGAGAGCGAAACAGCATAAAGAAGCATGGCGGGTGTCTTAAAATCATTGGTGCTGTGTAGATGTTGGAGACACAGGTCCGATCATTTATGGGCCGATCCCTTCTCTAACACCGTATCTGAGGGGGGGTGGAAAAGATTTAGACTTCAGATGTGCAGGGGCGGGTCTAGAACGGTTTTGATGGGGGGCCGAGTAGAGGCACTGACCAGGATTCATTCCTGTGGATGCAAAGCAGCTTCCACATCTGCAGTATTTCTTGTTTTTTCTCTTTTTTAATTCTCTGACGTGCATAAACTGATTGATCGGGACCCTTCTTGTGCGTTCTCCAGTGGAACCGCCGATTTGCCGCCGTCAGATACTTGCGACGCAATCTCTCGCTGCTGCTTACAGCCTGTCGGAGGGAGACTTGATTCCTTTGGATTAGATGTTTGAAAGCGGTTTCCTGAAAGCACTCGCTGAAGTGTGACAGAAAATTTATTGTTACATCCAAACAAACAAAATGACGTGCTTCGAGCTGCGGGTGGGAAAGTTCTCCTGTAACGGGCGGGTGTTTTCTTGGAGTTTAAGCTGACTGGCTGTTTTTTCTGCCCTTAGCTCTTCACTGAATATGGACGGCTTGCCATGGAGGAGGTCTATGAGAAGCCTTTCCAGGTCTGTTTGTGTGTATTATGTTCATACATGCACATTAAAATCAAACTGAATAAATCTTCTGTGAAAAGAACTAAGTGAAGATTTAAAATTGAGTCCCAGACTGATTAACCAGTCCATCTGTCGAGTCTCCTCACCAGTTAAACCATCATGTTCCGGTTGTAGCCAGTTAAACTCCTAACGTGTCTCTTTCCAGTCTCTGATGTTTCTGATCAGAGACTGGAGTTACCCGTACGAGCATCCATACGGGCTGGAGGGAGGGCGGAGTTTCTTGGATAGACGACTGCAGGTGAGTTTCACCCGAGTTTTTCCTCTTTGCACCAAACACTGGAGGCCAGTGGAAACTGGCAACCTGGCTCCGTAAAAGCAGAAAATCCACCCATCAGAAACTTGAAATGTGTTTAAGCTAAACATGTTTTCACTGTCCGTTGCTAACGGATCTACCTGGTATTCAAACGTTCAGGTGAAACAGAACCAACACGAGGAGCTGCAAAATGTCCGCCAACACATTCACTCCTGCTTCTCCAGCATCAGCTGCTTCCTGCTCCCACATCCCGGCCTGAAGGTGGCCACCAACCCTCACTTTGACGGGCGGCTCAAAGGTAAAACACTCGCAGCAGCTCAGTCTGATGGAACAGCTGCAGAACAGGGGTACAGTTTTCCTGCTCACCAGCCGTTTCTCTCTCACAAAGCTAATCTCAGACTGGTTTGTTAGCACTACCTGTTTAAACTGGGATCGGCTTCGGTTTTGTTTGGTTGTTAACCAGAAGCGCAACCAGCTGCTGTGTATATTAACCCTTAAATAGGCCTGTCGCAATAACAAATTTTGCTGTGTGATTAATTATTGCGCTAAGCGATAATATTGTCATTTTGAGACCATTTTCAACTAATATAATGATGATGCCGTAATAATGCGAGTACACCCTTTCAAAGATCAATAAGCTTTCATTTCTAAAGAACATTTTACACTGGAACTGGAGGAAATCTTAAAAAAACAAACAAAAACAAGAAATGGAACAGACTCTTACTCCGCTGCTGCGTCGCCACGCTTTTTCACATCTGCCGGGACACCGGCCCAGAAGTACTGCGGCCCTCTGGGAATCCTCCCGAACCAGCTATTTTCGCAGCTATTTTTCTCCTTTCGACTTATTTACAGGATTCAGCGCGAGAATCCACTCGAACACGCGAGTCTCACGGCCGATGCGAGAGAGTTGGCAGCCTGTAAAACAAATGCGGCATGGCGGCTCGTACAGGTGCTTCACCAGGTGCTGCAACATGCCGCTGTCAAGTACACTAGAGAGAAACCAGAGCGTTGAGTCCAGATGCTCCAAAGTGGAACCTGCTGTCATACACAGTCTGTGGTGAAGTAAGATGGAAAAAAAATGTATAAAAATAATCGCGGCCGGCAAACTTATCCCCCTCTTTTTTTTTTTTTACCGTGCAATTACTTGACTTATTGCTTAACGCGACAGGCCTCCCTTAAATCTCCACTAGCTTACCGCCAGGGCGCTGTCACTTAGAGCAACAGTTCTTTAGGAACGGTGGTGTGTAGCTCTGTGGGGTAAATTGTGATGGATAGTTTTCCCTTTAGGTGAGCTACAGAAGTTTTCCAGCCGTTTATAATCCGTTCAGGAGGTTTACAATCCAGCCACATGTGGTGTTAAGAGACGAAAAGGAGGAAAATAATGCTCCTCTGACTGGAACAAAGCCAAGAAGACGTTGTGCTGCACGGCGGCGACAAAAAGCAGCTGAGTTGCTTTAGTGAGGAAAGCCGGTAAATAGTAGCAGAAATAACAGTGGAGACATGGAGGGTTAAAATGGCCATTTTAAAGTGATGAATCTTCAATGTGGTTAAATGTGTAGAAGCAGAAACATCTAAATGCTTGTAGGGAATGTTCTGATTTTACAGGGGTAGATGATGCATGGATCAAGTTTAGAAATCCTGAAACTCGCGGCTGATGTCTCATTGCCTTGTCACGTTTAACAAGGCGGCTGCTGAAAGCCGAGGTCATTCCATTCAGTGTGAGGGCTATTTCTGTTTACCTGGAGGGATCCATCTGGGTCACTCCCAGCCCCTGGAGACAGATGGGTTTTGGTTTTCCTCCTAACATAGATGGAGGACACACTATTGTACCAAAACTGATGCTACTTGTTTGACTAAAAATAAAATTGTAGCAACAACAGATTTAATGTTGGAGGACGAAGTGGCAGAAACAGAAAAGGGGGAAGGATGGTGGAAAAACTGTCTTCCCTTTTTTAACATTCAGTTTCACTCCATCACAAAGTGGATTTTTGTGGAGGAAGGAGACGAGTTTGATGCTGCCCCCAAGTGGCGGCAGATTGTAGCTGCAGGTTATGATGCTGTAATTCGGAGTTGGTTAAGGTGGGTGTCATCGGGTATAAATGTCTGCGACAGCAGCCCAGCCACAGGGCTGACCAGGACCACTTGTCTGCAGGATGTTTACACCAACAAATAACACGTCCCTGCTTCCATGCCAGAACTTCACCACGAGATTATCACAACCAGACGAATTCGTGAAATCATTCTGTGTCCTCAGGAAACAAAGCGTTAATCTATCAGGTTATTTATCATTAACCTTCATCTCAATCGGCAAACAGGTCCCAGACTGATAAATAATCATGTTTCTGCTTCCAGACTTTAAAAATGACCAATACTTACTGACATTCAGGAATAATAAATAAAAACATGATTCTTTACTCGCTGACCAAGGCAGCAGATTTAGTTTGTTCTCCCTCCAGGTTTTCGCTCTGGCCGCTGGTTTTCCTGAGATAAGTCTAGCCCAGTACAAGGCTGCTGCTCCAGTCCTCGGATCTGTACTTCCTGTCTGGTTGCTGTTCGTTTACAAAGCACTGAGTGGTTTGGAGCCAAAATCCATTCAGGATCTTCTGGTTCGGTACAAAGCAGCCAGATCCCTCAAGTCACCAAGGTCAAGTCTACTTCCTGTTCTCGGAAACTAAACGTAGAGGGGCAGCTTTCAGTTTGTGGAGCAAACTCTCAAAAAAAAAACTGCAGGTCTGCTGAAACTCTTTAAATCGAGTTCAGAATGTTTCTATCGGCTGTCTGTATAGGTCATAATGTCATTAAGCTTTTGCTTTCATCGTAAACATCGAAAACGACTATACAGGCTGTAGTTAACTTCCATGCAGCAACTTTACTCCAAAATCTCCCACACAAGGACATTTTGGTAAGGCAAAACCTCACAATATATAAGATGACAATAGCAAAATCTACCTAAATAAAATCTACTATACAAGATTAATAAAAGTAGAATAAACCTGAAGTTGTGAATAGAACTCCATTTGTTTCTGATCACTACTTTCTGCCCGTTCATGCATCTCATGACTGAAGCGTGTTGGACATCAGACTCCATGACGGCAGCGTGGAGAATTTGTAAAGAACGGCTCACGGCTGCGACTCAGTTCCCAGCGTTCATTTAAAAGAGCTGTTCAAAGGAATCTTTTATTTTTTATTTAGGCTTTAAACAACACAAACACATGTAGTAAATCTTGTCGTTTGTCCATAAAAACCAAAATGATTCCAAACGCTCGCCTTCAAACCCGATGAGTAAATTTAGCGCTCTGTTACTGTGCTGAGAGGCGGGCAGCCGCCCGGACTTCTGGGATCTCTGTCCTCTGTTTGCCGCCCGGACTTCTGGGATCTCTGTCCTCTGTTTGCCTCCCGGAC
>JBAMHW010000004.1:2735046-2747797 GCA_037177495.1 Rhadinocentrus ornatus
CACTGCTGGGATAGGCTCCAGCTCACCCCGCAACCCCTAATGGGAACAAGCGGTACAGAAAATGGATGGATGGATGGTGTGTTGGAGCAGGAAAACATCTAAAACCTGCAGGATGCAGCCCTCAGGGACCGGAGCACTACACTACAGCATTTTAGCCAAGGCTAATTGTCATTGCCCGTCCATAGTTAAGCTTTTACAAAAAACACAGCAGTGACTACATACAATACATTACAATGCAAAACAATAGAACATCCCAAAAACGTGGGATCTTCACGTCTGACCTCTCAATAAAACACTAAAATAAAACGATGTCTTCGATGGGCAGTGCATACAACATTAACACCCACACAAAAAAATGACAGTCCTGGTTCGTTTTTAGCCAGTTCTTAAGCCTGGATGTAAGTCCCACATGGTCTTCATGTCGGATGGTAGTGAGTTCCAGAGCTCAGAGCTCTTAACGGAGAAGTCTGTCCAAAGCTAGTCCTGCGGTACGGGATTTTACAGTTGGGATTTGTGGCACTTCTGGTGACTCTGCTGCTGTTTTGTCTCTAAACAAATGTACTTAGTGGCTCAGGTGCTGAATGATGAATGCACGTGTGAATTAATTTAATGGAATAATTACTGAAGCTATCAAAGCTCATTAGATTATATTTCTTAAGGGTTGTACAAGGATGATTGGCTTTAGCGAGCTTATACGTTTGGAGCGGCCTGTGCCCATGCAGTACGATATATGAGAAAAAATCCTAGCATGGGTGTACAGCAGGGCAGCCGGTTTGGAGTGTAGTTTCTGATTATTTTAAAACAGTTTACAGTTTAGGTGAATTTTAAATGTTTCTTTTAAATCTAGTTTCTCAATAGAAAAACACAGACACTGTTTTAGAATGATTTGAACTAACTCATTTTGGATGAGCCACTGTTGGATGTCAGACAAACAGACGGACAGTTTGTCTGCAGCCCTCTCAGGTGACTTAGCGGGTGCATAAAGAACTGCATCGTCCGCATAGAACTGACAGCTGGCACCTGAGCAGTGCAAAGGTAAGTCGTTTACAAAAAGACTAAACAGCAGAGGGCCGAGTATCGAGCCTTGTGGAATGCCCCTTTTTATGTTTGAAGGTGCAGATTTGTCCTGATTTACTTAACACGCTGTGCTCTAGACTGAAGATAAGATGTAAACCAGACCACTGCCTCAGCTGAGAAATTAAAATCTGACATTTTATTTGAATATTGACAGCCTTTTTAAGGTAGATAAATACAGCTTCCTCTACATTGCCCTTGTCCAGGGACTTTTTTGCATTTTCAACTAAACAGCAGTTTGCTAATTCACTAGAATGATCCGGTCTGAAGCCAAACTAATATGGGTGGAGGAGCTGCTGAATAATCAATTGTGCTGCTACAACTTCCTCGATAACTTAAGATAAGACTGGTAAAATTGATTTAGGGCGATAGTTACATACAGTCCTGACTTCCTGTTTTGAAAACTGCTTTTTTCCAGGCATTAAGATGTGTCGGTGGTTTAACTAGCACACCTCTGTATTTTTTAAGAAGACAGCTACTTTTAATTTGAAAGTTTATACATTTTTTCTGCTACTTTTGCTTCCTGGACCTCTTTAATATAAAAACAATCTTTTGGGACAATTTTTACTGTAAAGTTTCGATTGTCTGCAGGCTGAAAATCTTTTGCTAGTTCTAGAATTGAACTCATCAGCCATAATTGCACTATTGGTTATATTTTTGCCATTAATGGTAAGTCCTGCAATCTGTTTTCATTTGATTTTTAGTTAAATTACTCAATTGCTTCCCAAGGTTTTTATTGCTACCCTTAGCAATGTCAATTAATTGGGTGTAAAATGTTGCTTTTACTTTGCGCAGTTCAAGTACAACTTTATTTCTCAGGCTTTTGCAAGCTTTTTTAGCCGGCTAACAACGCGCCTTTGCTTTAGCCCACTTCCTTCGTTAGCCGGTAGCTCACGTTAGATGTGAGAAGGCTCAGTTAGCTCTTAGCTACAGGCAGCTTAGAGTTTGATGGGTGTCAATCATCCACCCCCACCTTCACAGTCCCGCTCTCAGCTCCACCTCTTTGCCCATGTTTGGATTTTCCCGGAAAGTCGACACGCGTCACGCTGCCAAGATGGAGACGGTAGGAACGGCCAACGAGCTTCACTTCAGCTCTTCAGAAACCTACGCGTCACGGAGGCTCCGTCCATCGTTTATATGCAGTCTTTGGTTTAAAGCAGTAATCCAGCTGCTGCCCCATCTCAGACATCTGTGGTCTGACAACAGTTCGAGCAGAAATCCATCTGCAACTTCCTGCTGTAAAGCAGTTTGACTCCATCAGTTACTTTAAGTGAAGTGGACTTGAAATCATCATGTGTTGAAAAGTAAACCAAGATGTCGTGAAGCATCTCTTCTAATTTACGTGAAATTTATCCAATCAAGTTTCTTCCAAAACCTCATGAACTTCAACGAAATAAAAGTTTGTAAAAGTTCGACAAACATTTTAGTTAATTTAGCTCAAAACCATAAATTTTTTAGACGAGTTTGCATATTTTTAAGTATAGTTAACTGGTTAGATTTTACAGTGTGCTGTAGTTTCTCACACAGAGTTGTTTGTCTATTCAGAGACACCGTAGTAAAAACAGTGGAACAAAAATGCAGCTGCCATGTTTGTGGACCTCTGCTAGATGGTTCATTCTAAAAGAATCAAAGCAAAAGAGACATTTTAGTCCAATGGTTAGATACCCAGATTTTAATGATAGATTGTTTCTGTCAATGATCTCTGTCCAAGTGTTCTGGCTCGGCTGGAAGGAACCCTGTGGAGCCCAACCTTGGTTGCTTTCGTATTAAATTAAAGCAGAGTTTTCCTCCTGATTCTCTGAATATTTGGATATTATACACTGCGGATGCTAGTTCTTCAAAGTCTTCACAATTTTACATTGAGGAAAATTTTGTTCCAGTGTGTCTCAGACTGGTGGACATCTGTCCATCTTTCCCTCTGAGAGGCTCTGCCTCTCTGAAATGCTCCTTTCATGTTACCTGTTGCCAATTAACCCAATATTTCTCAAATGCTCCTCCAGACTTTTTTCACTCGTGCCAGTGTTCCAGCCTTTAGTTGCTCCTGTTCCAGCTTTTAACAGACGTGTTGCTGCCATCAGATTCACAATCAGCTCATATTCCCATCAAATGGTAAAATGTCTCAGTTTCAACATCTGATGGGAATAAAATATGAGTTGATGGGATTTAAAAATCACTGCATTAGATTTAATAACATTTTTCACAGAGACCAACATATTTGGAGCTTTTATACACATCTCTCTCTCTTTATATATATATAGATATACACACTATACACACACACACACAAATATATGTGTGTGTATATATGTGTGTACATATATATATATATATATGTATAATTTTACTTCAAATAACAAGTCTCTAGATGTTTGTGTTTGTTTCTACTGGAATTGACCAGTTTTATGGTTAAAATTAAAACAATTAACAAATCGTTGTTACTCAAATGATAAAGTGGAATAAATTAATTTAATCTGCTTTTAGATGTTAAATAAAAGAAGACTTTTTGTGTTGACTTCAGTTTTTATAAACCTTTTTTTGAGTCGCTTGAAAAGAAAAAGAAAATCTCTTCTTTTAAGGAGTGTGGCGTTTCTGTGGGACAGCGGAGGATGCTGGGATATTTGTAGGATGCCGAGGAGGAGGAGCTCTGACGTCATCATCCTGCTTTTTTAACTCCGCAGTGCTGCTGTTTGACCTGAGACACCGCTGGAAGCTGCAGGACGGATTCGTTACACTTGTCCTCCCTTCCTCCTCCACCTTGTCTCCCTCCCGCCCTGACGCAAACACCGGGCCCCTCCATAGCCGCCGCCCCGGCCTCTCCCTCCCTCCCTCCCGCCGAGGTGGCCCGGCTCCGGGGAGAGATGCTGTAGTGCAGCCGGCTCAGCAGAGGCTTCTGCCGGACTGAAGTGAGCAGAGAGCCGTGGAGGCAGAGCTGGAAGATGTCCGGCAGGATGCCGCTGACCCCTGTTAGCGAGTCCGAGCAGGTGAGTCTGCTTCTATCAGTTATTGATCTGCTGTTGACTGAACCGGAAATTAAAGAAAGAATCCGGTTGCTTAACTTCTCACGTTGAGCTGCTATCTGTGACAGATCTTGCTGCTATAACTTTGGGAATGGGATTTTCCTGTTACTGGTCTCGTCTCTGTTCCGTTTCCTGTTTAACTTCCTGATCATTTATCAACCGAGCGGGAATGTGATCGGTTTCTGAAGGTTATAGTATTGATCTCACCCTCTGTTTTTATCACCGATGGACTTTATTATCAGCAGTGTGTCATTAGATTTCTCATACAGTCATTCTAGTTGCTTTAATGGGAAAAACAGACATTTAAAGGACTCAAAGGTTAAATATTGTCTCCTATTTAATTAATACTGGTAGGAAATGTTAATGTTTTTGGTTATTGATTGAGCAGGAGGTCTGATCAGTGCCTCACAGCCCCAGCTGTTAGACATTCAACTTCGTGCGCTGCATGTGTCATAGGTTGGAAAAAAGTGGGAAATGATGTGAGTATCTGAGTGCAAGGAGAATTTCTGGCATGTGGAGCCCAGCCATGCCGGACCTGGTGGATCTGTGCTGTGGGGGCTTACGCTGTAACCTTGAGGCAGCCGCCTGTACACACCCCTTACTGGTGGCTCGGCACACAGCAGCACATCTTCCCACCTCACTGCATCTGAAAAAAATGTGTCTTTGCTCTTGCTTTGTGTCGCCGGCTCCCGTAGCAGCAGAGAACGTGTTGAGGACAAAGATCATCAGGGCTGAGTCGACCCCGGGAACCAGGGCCTCCTCCAGGCTAAACCTGTACTGTCCAAGTGAGCACTTTTCGTTCATGGACTATTCCCAGCGTCTTGTTACGAGCTTTCTGTCGGAGTCATCGTGTTTAAGAGGCAAAAACCAGTCGGCTGTGTTTCTGTTGCACAGCAGAGACGTTTGTTTCTATCCGTGAACATGTGAACACCTCCCACTGCCTCCAGGACTTTACACCCCTCTTTTTCTGGACTGTTTTTTTTTTAGAGATCTGATGGAACAAACCTATAAAAGTGACTCAGGAAAAATTGATTGGTTTAATATTTAGTAGAAAGAGTTGACAGCACTGCGTCTTGGAGCCAAACATCAGTTAAAGTGCACATCACGGACCTCCGTTCTGGCTTCTCGTCTGGTATCTATTATTTGCTCTGCTGCTGCGTCGGCTGGATGTAGCAAACAGAGTTTGTAAGTTTCTATTTTTGAGCGCAGCATCCCATCCTGCCTCCATCCGAACAAACGCTAGCGCCTCCGTCTGCTTTGGCTTGATTTGCTGCTCTTCCTGCGAACGCTGGTAAAATGTGCTTCTGTTTCTCTGGCTCTTTAGATGAAGTTCAGGCTGCTGGACCTGAAAGGAATGCTGGGTAAACGCAGCCTTCCACATTGTCATGCTAATGCAGGAATGCTAGCAGAAAGCTGCTCATCACTCAGCTTTGAAATGTTGGTTGTTAGTCGGACTCGGATGTGTCTCCCTGTGGACGTCTCACTCCACAGACGGCTCGGAGTGGACGTTTTTGATTAAACAACATGGTAAAGGTAAATAAAGCTGTGCAGGAGTTCTGCTGCAACCAGGCAGCATAAAGACAAGATGGCCCGGCAGCAGAAGACGTTCTCCCTGCTAGAACATCACGCTGCCTAGTCCCGTCCTTGTTTCTCAGCAGAGCTACGGGTCCTTCTCTCCAGCTGGCTCCTCCTGCCTGTTTTAATTTCCCCCAAATGCCCTGCATGATGGGCCTTTTCTGGAAGTCACTTTCATATCATCCAATCAGCTCAGCAGGCTGTCTGCAAAGTGCCTGAACCCACAACCATACTTATATTTGACTTTATAATTAATCATCAGCTTTGAGCTTCGTTCTGAGATTTCTCTGACAAAGTGCGACAGAATAAGTCTGAATAATAAGAGATAAATGATGCCTGGGAATTTAAAGGACCATCTTCTGCTTTAACGATTCTCTGTGATGGTAAAATAATATTTCATCAGCTTTAAAAGCCAAACAAGAAACTAAGCTAAAAGAATTTGTGTGTATGTTTTGGCTTTTCTACGATTTTATGAGACAAAATTTTATTTTCATATTTGACACCTTTGGTTTGTTCTGTTCAGGCCTGAATAAAAACAAGAATTAAACGTTCTTCTACACCATCAAACACTGACCAGTGGAAGGCATGGACCTCACAGCGACTCATTTCCCTGGGTGCGTGTGCGCGGCGTTACGGCTGCGCCGCGGTTTTGTTTCGACCTCCGTGGCGCGTCAGTCCACAGCGGTGTGGAGCTCCCACCAGTGCAGTCCACCTAGCAGGATCCGCGGGACGATAAAATCACAGGAGGGCTGGAGAATCGTCTGATTCTCCACTTCCATGATGAAAAAGAACCACTGAGGCACCCAGACCGGTTAAAGACGTCATGTTTTCATGGTTAAGCAGCCCAAAGCTGCACGGAGGCTTTTATTTTGAAAATTACAGGAAGCTTTTACACTGCTGCCGTGTCTGATTCCCTGTCTGCCCCTATCTGAACCGCTGAGTTTGACGTGTTCTGGACTCAGTGTGTTTTAGTGATGGGAAGTTCAGCTCTTTTCAGAGAGCCGGCTCTTTTGGCTCAGCTCCCAAAGAAGAGCCGGCTCTTTTGGCTCCTGAACGGCTCTTAATTTAGCATCTTTTTTAGCCCCATAATTTACCTTAACTTTGCAAAAATGAATGAATTGTGTTTTGAAAACCCGTTTGTGTTCAGTGTTTTTACAAGAAGCTTTATATTTGCCTCCTTTTAAACATTTATTCTGATACAAAACTTCTGTTTACTTTTTCAACAAAAATCTTGAATTGCACAAATGGACAAAAACAGCAAACAAATCCACAAAACCGAACGAGAACCAAACTGAAGAAAGCAGCATTAATGTCCTCAGTGCAGGTTGAATTCAGAACACTACAAGCCTCGTCTTGGATGGTCTGATCCGGTTTCTCGTCTGTGTGACAAGGGTTTGATGACATGACGCACTCACTCACGTACTCTCCTCACGGCTGTCTCACACAATGTAGCGCCACCTACCCCCCCACCGCCTTTCTGTTTTCACATAATGGTATGATCCTATATCCTCACATGTGATTGGCCGCCTGTCCATGCGGGCCAATCCAAACAAAGCAGTGCCGTGGGCGGAGCTGGGGCTGAGCTAAGCAGCAGTAAGGAAAAAATCTGGGAGCCGGCTCTTCTGATTCACTACCAAGCATCGGCTCTTTCGCACATGTGTTTGTTTAGCGGAGAACCGCAACACGCCGTTCCTGGATGCGTCTGGCGCGGCGCGCCTGGTGGGAACCAAACCAGCGACTACAATGGGCATAAATAGCTGCGAGGCCGCAGCGCAACGCAGCACACGCTCACCTGGTGGAAACTGGGGGTCATGTTTGAACATCACCCGTATAAAGTAAGGTTCAGTAATTTAACGCCTCGTGCTGCTGTCGCCGGGCAGAATTCTAGAAATAGTTAAGTTAGTGAAACAATTACAACATTTTAGCCAGTTACTGAACATTTCCCGTTACTTTGTGCTGCTGGTGGGGAGACGTGCTGGATGGATTAACTTTTTATGTCCCGCTTTGCAGGCTGGCGAGCCGTCCTCCACAATCTCACCTGCCTCATTTTTTCTAGAAGCTGAGAAATCCGACCCGGATGATTTAATCGGTTAGTTTGGAGGGGAAAACTCTTCCTGCCGAACTTTCCCAGTCTAAGACCGAAGGAAAGCAACAGCAGCAGTCACACGTGGATGTTGTTTAACCTGGTTTTCCTTCCTGATCCGATGATCTGGTTCACGCATGGTCCTCTACTGAATTCTGATAATCTTCGTGATTATTTAACTAACTGTGTTTAATATAATAATTAACTGTAAATTCAGCTAATCAGGAGATGATCCGTTGGTTTGAGTCTGTTGGCTTCTGCTGTGTTGTGGCTAATTTAAAGTTTTATCTTCATCCACCAGAGACTGGACTGGACTCCAACAAAGAACCCGTGGCGGGGCGGGGTCGTGCACGCGTGGGATTTAACCTGTTGTTCACGTTTACGAACGTTCTCGCCGCCTCGATCAGCTGCTCATTAAAGCCATCGTTCAGCTTCGCATCAGGAAGCCACAAACGCTAAAACACGCCCATCTCAAATTTCCCACCAATTAGAAAATACTTCTCAGAGAAGGAAGTTCTGCTCGGCTGATGCGTCGAGAACAAGAAAAACTTTCTCCCTTCTCGCGGAGTACGTAAGCGATGAAGAGTCTGACTTCCTCATCAGTTCCCGTCATTATAGCTGTGGTACGACGATGCCGACTAAGCTGCTTCCACAGCCACATCATCGGTCTGAAGAGGACACGTCCACCTAAAGTTTTTAGCATTGTTTAACGTTTTATGTCCTCAGAATGAACGTGGACCTGACTGCGTCTAGGCGGGGTGGCACCAGACACATTTCCCGATGACATTTCGGAGTTTGAGCCTCCTCCCTCTACAGGTCTGACTAGTGTTCTTCCTGCCCTGCTGAGTGCGCGAGCGACCTCCGGCCGGTGTTGTGTTTCCGCCGCCGCGCTGTAACAGTAGAGCTGTTTTTCTCCTCAGCGGCTTGAGATGCTGTGAAACTGGTTTCTGTCATCTCAGCTTCCTCTGACAACCGCCGGCCAGCTGCAGATAATACTGTTATTTTCCAGGAGTGCCACAACAGCCTGTATAAACCTGCACAGTCCCCCCACCAGCTGGTTTATAACAGGACTGCCTGAGCAGAGAATTTAGTTTATTAAACAGCTGGAATTGAATCAAACTGTGAAACTATCTGCATCTGTGGTAGACGAGCAGTGCTGCAGTGTGAATCTGTCAATCTCCTTCTTTTAGCCAAAGTCTTCAGAGCGTCAAGCCCTGCCCACAAAATCATCGAGCCATCCCAGCGTGCCGCCCTGTCGCAGTTCTGTCACAACCATCACGGACGAACAGCCGCACGTCGGCCATTACCGGCTGCTGAAGACCATCGGCAAGGGGAACTTTGCCAAAGTCAAACTGGCCAGACACACCCTGACAGGCCGGGAGGTGAGAACACACTACAGGGTTCAGACAGGCAGCAAATGTGTCACATTCAACACATTTTCTGTTCAAAATGTCTTAATTTGATCCCCGAGGTCATCAGAAGGAAAACTTTCCCTTCCGTTAGAAAGACTAGGTAGATGCTGCGTGATGGTTGATAACTCAACTGGTAAAATGCTTCTAGGACGTCATGCCAAGAAGAAATGCAGCAAGAGGGGTCTGAAAATGTTAGTGCAGGTTGTCTGGACCAGGATGTCTGGTTGAGGTCAGAGGTCAGAGGAGAAGGGGCAGACTGGTTGGAGATGACAGAAAGACAACAAAGTCCTGGTTCCAACCAGGTCTGCAGACCAGCATCTCTGAACACACGACAGTCCAACCTGGAAGCAGATGGACTCCAGCAGAAGACCAGACCGGGTCCTCCTGTCAGCTAAGAACAGGAAACTCTGGACCAGATGGAGGAACGTTGTTGGTCTGATGAGTCTCCATCTCAGCTCCACATCCAGATGCTGGACTCAGAATCTGCTGGAGACATCATGGAAACATGGATCCATCCTGCCGTGGATCAGCGGTACCCCCTTCCCTCTCAGACTGGGTGCTGTTGCTGACCTTCGTCAGGAAGATTTTACACTGGCCAGCTGAGTCATGAGCGAAATCCTGATGAAAACCTTCAGAGGTGAAATCTAGAAGTACAAACAGGACTTCTGCAAAAATCCGAGGAAAAACACGACAATGACGGTTCTACAAGCAAATATCAGAGGGAGAATCCAGTCACTGAGTCGGGAGGAGGGATTTGGTTCCCACATATTCCCAGTAAACCTCACATCTTCTAATTTAGCTCTTAAACACAGGTGAAGCAGCAGTTTATCACCTGGCCTCTCGAGATCGTTCATCCTCTTGCCTGGATAGTTTAATCTACCTGAAACTGTGACATCATCAGCTGGAGGATGAATTATTTATGCTGTAGACGTCAGCAGCTCAAAGTTGGTAAGCCAGAAGATTACACGGAGACCGAGCATGACGTTTTCAGACCCTGCGCTTATTTTAAGATCCATCTTCTAAGAGGAGACGTGGGTAACGTCCAATCAGCTGCCCCGTGTCTCCCTGGGGACATGAGACCGGTTAGTCTGAGAGGAAGGAAGGGAAAAAGAGGCAGGACGTAAACAGAAGAAGAGCTAGATGGCAATAAGGAAAGAGAGACTGGTGGATGGAAAAGTAGGTTAGTAACAAGCTGATCTTGTCTTTAACAATCATTTTGATGGTTATTTCAGTGATCGGCCTCTTACTGTTTCCCTTTTCCTGCTGAAGCCTCCTCATCACTCAGTTTGTGTGTAAAACTCTTCATTTGTCTTATTGTCAAAAAAAAAACTCCTCATTTTTATATTATTCTCAAGAAACTGTTGCTGTTTCTGTGTTAAAGGTGTGTGTCGCTCTATGTGGAGTTCTTGTTTTATTTCATTAAGATTATCTACCAACAGTCAAACAGGAAGTCACTTTTAAGGAACACTTTTAAGACTAAAGGCCCATTTATGCTCCTTATGTACATAAGTAGGGACGTCTTTTCAAACGTTGTCATATGTCCTCAGACTTCTATGCATCTTTTACGTTGCCGTGGTTGTTAATTCCTCCACTAGTGGGCAGTGTTGAGTTTAGAGTTCATTTCCACGTTCGGACGTCCGTTTCCGACGCAGGTTGCTGGCGGTAATGTGTCGCTATAAAGTTGTTTCCAACCGTCTAAATGCTCGCATAATGCCTTTCTTCAGGAAGAAAGTGTTTGTCTTGGTGCAATTGCTACAGTTTTTCTCCCCTTCTTCATTCTTCATTCTGCTTTTTTTTTTCTTCCTGTTTCTCTTCTTCTGCAGTTTTTTTGTTTTTTGTCTCGCTGGTTGCTTGTCAGCTATACTACTCAACGCTGCCCCCACGATTTCTGATGGTATTGCTCCGTTTGCTTCGTCAAGCGATGGGTAGCTAAGCTCTGGATGGTTATGAACTCATCCTCTAGTGGGCAGTGGTGAGTTCACTCCCACTTTCAGACACCGGTTGGTGGCGGTAATGCGTCGCCATAACGTTGTTTCCAGCCGTCCAGCACGGTGTAAACATTCGCACGGCCTTTCTTCAACAACTCCCGCCTTCTTCCTGTTTCTCTTCACGCGTGTCAGCTCTGCTGCTCAACGCTGCCCCCGCAGGTTTAAGTGTAGTTGCTCCATTTCTGCGCGGGGCAGTGAATCTGCAAGGCCCCCAAAACCAAACTATGCATGTAAACAACAAAACTGTCTGTCCATCCGCGTCTTCGTCTTCCTCGTCGAGCGTAAATGGGTCTTCATCACTGCAATAATAATCCAACTTAACCCATAAATATAATAATTATAACATGAAGGGACTTTTCACTGAAAACAGTTCAATAAATTAACGACATTCAGCTGTTTTTTAAACTTAAAACAGATTCTAAACTAAAAATAAAGAAGAAAACTTTAACCCCTGAGTTGACATAATAAACACAGTATATAATGATTATATAATTATAAAAATAATATAGATATAATAATAAATTATTATTGTTGTATTATGTATTGGTTATAGTATTTTATTATATTAGATACTAGTACACTGTACATCACAGAGGTTCCACGTTATCTAAACATAAACCTGCTTTTTTATCCGCTCATATGAACATGAACAGCTTCGATGCTAAAAGCTAAACGAGCAGCAGGTTCTGTTTGAATCATAGTTTTCACTTTTCATTTTATTCTCTTCCTCCTCTCAGGTTGCCATCAAAATCATCGACAAAACTCAGCTGAACCCGACCAGCCTGCAGAAGGTGCGTCCTCCACACAGAAATCTGATTGGTTGTATAAATCGGCTTTATTTTAAAGGAATGTCTAACATGTGTTTTAAGATTTACTCTATTTCTTCAGCTCTTCCGAGAAGTCAGTGTGATGAAGATCCTCAACCACCCAAACATCGGTAAGTCTCCTCCTCGTCTTCCTCCTCTGCTCTTCCCAAACTTGTCTTATTAAGTTGTCCAAACCTGTCGGTGAAATAAAGAGCAGCCGCAGAGCTCGGGGCTACCGGAGGAGCTACGATGACAGGATGTTAGTCGTCAGTGTTTAACACCTTTAGTTTGATCTGCTTTAATGTCTCTGCTGCTTTTTCAGTGAAGCTGTTTGAGGTGATTGAAACAGAGAAGACTCTGTACCTGGTGATGGAGTACGCCAGTGGAGGTAAGCCAGATAAATCAATAAAAAAGCTTCCTGGCATGCTCTATCAGCCTGGATTTTATGTTGAAGTGAACAAAGTGTTGACGTGGCTGTGGCAGGGGGGTGGAAGCGTGGGTCAGAGTGATGGCTGAGCTGCTGCAGCTCTGGTAGGATGATCCCAGTCTGCACTGGTCAGGAGTCATCTTGGTTTTCAGTCAACCAGAAGAGCTACTGGCGCTCAAACCACCCATAGAGTTCATGCTGGCTCTGGTAGAAAGGGGTCGTAGTTTGGTGTGTTGGGGTCTGCAGATTGGTGAGGACACCGAACCAAGGAGCAGCAGAATCGGGTTTGGTATAGCAGTGCTATAAACCTGGTCAGGGGTGTCATTAACCAGGTTAGCTGTGTCACTAACCAGGTTATCGGTGCTATAA
>JBAMHW010000004.1:2762089-2772682 GCA_037177495.1 Rhadinocentrus ornatus
ATCAGGACCATCCAGACCTCCATCCATGTGGACCATCCAGACCTCCATCCATGTGGACCATCCAGACCTCCATCCATCAGGACCATCCAGACCTCCATCCATCAGGACCATCCAGACCTCCATCCATGTGGACCATCCCGACTGCATGGAAACAGGGACTGTCTTAATAAGTGAACTTAAATTAAGTTAATCTGGGAATCTAATAATCAAACCTGCCTGAGATTATTGTCGTGATCTAAAGAAACAAGAGAAGGTAAACACAAGCAGAAACACTGAAACCTACATGCAGAATCCTCTGGAACAGTTTAGTATTTACTACTTGATCCTTTTAGATGAGAAACAAGGGCCCACACCTGCACAAACATGCTCACAAACATAGTTGATCTCACATTTTCTTTTCATCCTAAGCAAGTGTTGTTGCGGAAGTTTTGTCTCCTAGATGTAAAACAGTGTGTGTGTGTGTGTGTGTGCATGCAGGAATTACGGGAGCGTGTTCTCAGAGGAAAGTACCGGATCCCCTTCTACATGTCGACCGACTGTGAAAACCTGCTGAAGAAGCTGCTGGTCCTGAATCCAGGGAAACGAGGCAGCTTGAAGGTAAAACGGCCGCCACCTGAGGAAGTAGAACCAGCAGCCTGCAAGGTTCAACCCTGTAACAATTATCCAAACGCTCAAACCGAAAGCTTTGAGTGAGCGTTCCTGATTAAGCCATTAAGCCCTTTTAGGCCCATTTATGCTCCCTTACGTGGGTTAAAAGCGACGTGCGTTTCAAACGTTGTCATGCATCGTCCTCATACTTCCGTGTTGCCATGGTTGTTTAGTCAATTCTTCCACTAGTGGGCAGTGCTGAGTTCAGAGTGAGCTGTCGTCAGTGTGCGGCTGCGGGAATGTGTAACACTTGCATACAGTATTTGTTCAAAAGCTCACACAATTCCTACAGTTGGGCTCATCTTCGTTCTTCTTCTTTTTTTTTTGGTTCTCTCTCTGATCCTCTTCTTCTTCTCTGGTTTGTTTCTTTTGCTGGTCACATGTCAGCTATTCTGCTCAGCACTGCCCCTACAGTTTTCGGTGGTATTGTTCCGTCTTCTGACAGATAGCCAAGCTGCCTGAAACGGACTAACTTATGAAGAAGACTGAGGAAACTGTATGTCTCCGTCTTCTGCCTTGACCATAAACGGCCCTTTAGAGTCCAGTTTGAAGACATTTCTGTAAACCAACTGAAATTTCTTTTTCATCTTTTTCAGAGCAGCTTTACATGAAACAAAGATAAATTAGCATCTTATACATGATTGTTTCTCACCTGAATGGTTGTTGCTGACTGCATCACGGCTTTCCTGTTTGTTCCTCAGCAAGTCATGAAGGATCGATGGATGAATTCTGGCTACGATGGAAACGAGCTGAAGACGTACACTGAACCAGAACAAGACTTCAATGACCTCAAACGCATCGGTCAGATATGGAACAGCTCCTTTGGATTGATTTGGCAGAACTGGTTTCAGACATATTAGAGTGGACTGGTAGAACTGGGTCATCTGTGTAGCAAGAGAACTGCATGTCTTGTTTTCAGAGAACAGAACCCTGGGATACGCCAGAAGAAAAGTGAGGATGGCGTGGGAGGTTGTGTTGAGGGCTGCTTTCACATTGAGGATGATGAGGATGGTGAGAAGTTTAGTGACAGCAGCAATGAGGAGGTCATTGGTGACGTTCAGTATGGTGAAGTGGCTTTCATCAACCTCAGATGGTAACTTTTCATAAAGAGAGGAGAACAGTTTTTCTTTTTCCAGGATTTTAAAAAGGAAAGAGAGATTGGAAATGGGATAAAGGTTAGTTAAATCAGCACCAGATTTCCTAAGAATCAGAGTTACTGTAGTTGATTTGAGAGAGGCAGGGAGCGGATCAAGCTAGCTAGCTGGTCAGCACACGATTTTCCCCCAACATTAAACGCACCTCATTTCTCAAAGTGTCTAAGATCAGATTGAACTTTTAGCTTTGTCCAAATATCTAGAAAAATAACTTAGTTCCCACTGGCCTCAGCTGAACTTAAATAGCAAATGTTAGCATGGTAACATGCTAAAATAATGGACGACAACAGATGATGCTGGATTAATAATAATAATATGATTAAAGTACATCGTAAAATACGAATATCAGCTTCAGTTTTCCTACATAGTCTTATAGATCATGAAAGACATCGTTGGGAATTTCCTGCCAGTTTAAGCCATGGTGCTTTTAATCCTTCGATTAGCATCACCTTCTTGGTTCTTAGAATCCACACATGATGAATGAGGTGTGAATTTGTCATCATTATGTTTATAAATTCAGCTCTTCAGGGGTCTAATGTGAGCTACTATAGCATATAGGCCTTGTATGCAACCAAAGTCCCATATTTAACCCTTGTAGCTTTGTTTTTGTTATTTATTGGTAGAAATGGCTCTAGGATTGTTTCTTTTGAAGACTTCAAGCTATGTCTTTGTGTGTTTTCTGACTAATCAGAGCTGATGGGAACGATGGGATTTTCTCAGGAGGAAGTAAGGAAGGCGCTGGACGGTCAGAAATACAACGAAGCGACTGCAACATATCTGCTGCTGGGGAGAAAGTCTGCAGAGGTTCATGTTTTTTATGATTCCTGCAATCTGGCTTCATATATATTTGCCCTTTACAACCACGATCCAGCACCACTCACAGTTTAAGGGACTCATCACCGGGAAATTGCACTTTTCAAGTTAAAACGTGTGTTGGTGTTTGACTGTAAAGTGTTAACTTCCCTGAAAGCCTTTCTTTTGAAGACTGTGTGGTTTTTCCGTCTGGGCCCTTTGTTTACAGCAGAACCGCTAACAAGGGTAAACTGTCGCAAACGCGTGATTTTAATTTGCTCCTGTGATTTCATCCTCACGGGAATAAGCCCGCCCCTCTTCCACACCCAAAATCACCTGCTCAGCCTACCGCAGGCACCAAGTTGTTTGAAGATGTCGGCTGTTAAGCTGACGCAGCTAATGCTAAGGCTAATGCTAGCGCTAATGCTAAGAAATGAGCCTAAAAGTTTAACCCCCTGCAATGTCCAAATGAGCCCCGTGTTTTCATGTTGATGTAAACGAGCTTCTTCCACCATCTCGGCATCTTCACTCTCAGAATCGGAGTCTGGTTCGAACATAAACGGCTGAATTCTGTTTGCTGCTGCTCGGTCAGGTTCGCTCGCCATCACGAAGCTGTTGATGTTTTGGAGTCGGACGCACTGTGCATGCACTGGGCCTGCCCCCCTTCCGACTCTGGCCTCCCTGTGGCCAATCAGCATGGACCTCATTAGCATTAGTCAAAAGCTTGCATGAACTCCTACAAGACAAAGTTGTGGTTAGAGATGCACCGATCCGATTCCCGGATCGGATATCGGCACCGATATTGACTAATTAGCTGGATCTGATATCAAATGAATGAGACCGATCCAGCGTTCCGATCCAGTCAAGTTTTTTTAAATTACTATCATACACAGCAATAAATTTACAGCATCTAGTCACTTCAATTCTATGTTTGCAAGCTGTTTCCGTCAGCATGCTAGTGACGAGCAAACACAGAGCGACATGGAGCAAGCGCCGGACCGAGCCAAGTATGCTGTATGGAAATAATTCGAGCTTGATACGCCAACAAGTCCAACTGCTACATGCAATATCTGCAACGCGAAAGTTGCAAGGGGTGGTGATAACGTTGCTAAATACAACACCACAAACTTAAATAAGCACCTCCAAAAGCACCATGCTAAAGAGCTCCGAACGAAGGCAGAGAGCACAACGAGCAGGTAACTTTGGTGGATGCACTGCAAAGGCGGGACAAACTTCCAGCTGGCAGCGTGAAAGCAACAAACATAACGGAGGAGGTCAGGGAGTTTGTTGTTTTAGATTCCCAGCCCCTCTCTGTTGTTGATAACGAAGGATTCCGCCGCCTGGTGGAACATCTTGAGCCAAGGTACAGTTTACCATCCCGAAAATATTTCTCTGAGACCGGTCTGCTTGAACTGTACAAGAAAGTGTGCAAACACATATCAGAGGAATAAAGGATGTAACATCAATGAGCTTCACCACAGACATCTGAAGCTCCCACATGTGCCCCATGACACTTTAAAGTTGAACTGTGCACTGGTTAGACGCGAGTTGTTCACCTCACAGCACAATGCTCCAGGTGAAAAACTTCCCCGGATCACACACCGGAGATGCGATTTCGGCTGTTATAAAGGAAATGCTTGATCAGTGGCACATTCCGTTGACAAAAGTGCAACATGAAAAAGCCATGGACAACATGGGATTAATTCATTCAACAGTAGTATCGTATCGGGTATCGGCCGATAGGCTCAGCCCAGGTATCATATCGGATAAACGGAAAAAACCTGGATCAGTGCATCACTAGTTGTGGTATCAGCAAAGGTTCAGAACAAGCTCGGTTTTAAAAAAAAAGTTTAAAAAAAAAATATTTAAAGACACTTATAGGACAGTGGATACATGAAAAGACCAGGTGATGACACCTTTAAGATTAGTCTGATTTCCCCTCAGACCACTTTGAGGTTCTACTCTGAATTCTTTGCTGTGTCTGTCTGTCTAGTGCGAAGCCTCCAGGGACTTGTTCTCCAGCTGTAACCTGGTTCCGAGGTCGCGGCCCGTTAGCGACATTGAAGGCTCCAGTGTGCAGTCCCCAGCACACACTCTCAGCACAACAGCCACGCAGAAGCAGCGGCGTTTCAGCGACCACGGTGAGTTCACGTTCACTCAGAGATGATGCCATCTTTCGCACATACTAACAACGTACGGGTAAATATACACCGTTTTTACTGAGTATTTCCATTATGATTAGCATGTTCGAGCAGTTTTTGGGTGGTGTGTGTTTGTGTCTTAGTGGCGCCCTCCATCCCCCCACCCGTCTCCTGCACTAAGAGGCATCATGCCAACAGTGTGGAGACTGGCAAGAAGGAGGAGCCGTCCTCACCCATGGGAGCTCCAGACCGCAGGAAGTCTGCCACAGCCTCAGGGGTGGGTGGATTCTGGTTTTAATTTTCTGTTTTTGCAGTCTGTCGGTTTTCTGTATTATTTTTAATCAAATAACTTGTATGAACACAGTTATTATAAATTGGACTATTGTGGATCGGTTTTGTTTGGATCACAACAAATGACCTTGAACTGATTATGTCTGTAAAGTGCTATGAGGAGACTTTGTTGTGAGTTGACGTTATACAAATTGAGCTGAACTTTATTAAATTAAATTGGCCAGGCTTCAAGTTCTACAACAGAAATGACCAAATCTTTATTCGTATCTGTCACTGTAAAAAAAACAACACACAATTTACTGCTGAAATCTGCCTGAAGATGAATCCTGAGCGGTCAGTCGGCCCTCAGACTCCCAGTTTGGAGCCGGCCATCTTTAAATGATAAAGCTACAACATGAAAGATTTCTGGTGAGACACCCACACAAACACAATGGTTGCCACGGAGATCACGACCCACTGAAACACAGTGTTGCCTGTGTAATAATTTGTCTGACTCTTCAGTGTTAGTTTGATATGTGTAACTAGCAGGTTTAATTAACAGCATGTTAATCTCAGCATGTTATCAGCTGACTTATGTATCAACACAACTCTGTGGCAGTAACGGAAAGCCTACCCATCACGCATCACAGTGAGATGTCGCCCGCCACCCAAATATAATGGATGGGGAAAATGTCATTCTTATTTTCGTGATGTTTTACGATGACGTGTTATTTCTGCTCGGTGGAGTCTTGAGCGGGAACCCTGGCTTCCGTCTATCACAGGAGTCTTCAAGCGAACAGATCACACTCTCTGCAAATCAGATCCCTCTGATCTGAAACTACATTACCGTGTCATCGCACCCTTAGACCAAATGTAGATAAAAAAAAATAGTAATATTAAAAAAACAAGTTGATAAACAGTCTTGTTAGAAACTGTACATCTAAAGTTCACAAGGTTCTGAAAGTATCTCGGTGTTCTGAGGGGAATTAAGATGTATAATTCCCGGCTAAATTTAATTCTGGGGATTTTCTTACCGACTCATGGACTCAGAACTTTAACTTCTAAATATTTCTGTTAATAAAAACGCATGGATGTGGTCCGCAGTATTACAGCTTTATACTGTGTGTTACAGAGCATGACTCGGAGACACACATATGTTAATGAGAGGAACGGCACTGCACGCCACTCAGCTGCTGTTCCCAATGGGAAGGACAACAGGTGAGATGCATTCTGGGAGTTCTTACCTGATTACAAGCTGTATTTCTGTAAATTAGAACCTGATCTGTCTGTTTTTAGTCTACCTGAAGTACCTGCTGCATCCCCCTTCCCATCGCCAGGGGCAACCGCTTCTTCCACACGCCCCCGTCACGTTAAGTCCATGTCAGCTTCGGGACATCCCATGAAGTCCAGCCTGCCCCCCATCGATGACAACGCTGAGTATCAGAGGTGAGCAGTCCCGGCGCCAGGACACAGTAACCGGTTGGGTAATGTATCGCCGTGGGCGGGCCCCGTTTTACAAGTGAACATTTAATTTATAAGAGGACAAATTCTAGTTCAATAAATGAATATTTGGTCGAGATTTAACCGAAAGCAGAACATTTAATTTAGGAATAACAAAGTCAACCGAATCATTTCAACCAAAAGTACGCCTAAAATTAAATGACAGACTGTCTGAGGCCGAGATCAGTTGGTCAAAAAACCCAAACTGAGATATTATGAGATTCTGACTCATGGATCACATTTTACCCAAAACAACAGAAATGCTCAGCACAAGGCAGATGTTTTCATCGCACTCAGGTCACTCAACAAACTTCCACACCCCAGTCAAAGTGGAACCGCTGTGGAGCTTTCAGTTACTAACCTGCACAAGTTTACATAAGTTTGTTTTAGAGAACAGCAACTAGAGCTCAGCCAAACTGATCCTGGTTCATTTTGCTCAACTTTAACTCAGGAAAACATCAGGAAACATCTGCAGCAGACAAGAAACAAAACCGACTTACTACACTCATTAAGGACAAGTCGGACTGAGTCACTCCAGCTGCAGACGAAGCTCCAGAGACGGGGGAGAACACAGTACGCATACACTTGTGGTTGCTATGGTTACCAACTTGCTAGGTCTCGTCACATTGCTGGAATCGTCCAAGCGGCCGGAAGTGGTTGATTCGTGCAGCGTGACACCTGACACGTGTTCCTTTCTCCATGTTAACATTGGATCGCTTTCTCATGTCCATTGTCCAAAGGTGTCAGTTTGCTGCTACTTCATCGATCATTCATTTATTCAGTTGTGTGATTACATACACATACATTACAAATATACACACACACACAACTTGCAAATATCTCTAGAGATAAGTTTCCTCGATGCCTAAAAAGCACAAAAGGGACCTGATTCTTTTTGTGATGATTCAGTACCACTGTGAAAATAACTGTTAAATCATTATAAATGAAAATGATACTTAAGTGTATAAATTAAAATCCAAAGGCTGGGTGGGAGGGCCGGACTTGTGAATGGGCGGGCCTTGCCCACTGGGGCTCGCCCATAGCGCCGGGAGGAGGTGAGGAGTCTGGTTTGTCATCTTCAGAGTGGAACTCAGCTGGTTATGTCTTGTCTCTGTGGTAACAACATGTCCCTGCCCATCCAAAGCTCGCAGCATCAGGCGCCATCATCGCCCTCAGCCTTCAGCGTCACCAGCAGCAGCACCACGCCCGACCGGGCCCGCTTCCCTCGGGGCTCCTCCTGCCGCTCTACCTTTCACGGCGCTCAGCTTCGGGATCGTCGGCCAGCCACCTACAACGGGCCGCCCACGTCGCCCAGCCTGTCGCAGCACAACACTGCCCCCCTGGCCACGCCTCATCGTGGCAACTCCACCTCCCTCATTGGCAAGATCACCTCCAAGTTCGTACGAAGGTCAGTAAAAGCTGCCAAACATCTGGTCAAATGAATGAATTAAACAAGAACTTCTCTTATGGTTTTATCTTTGTATGACATCAAATCTCAGCCGACTCCTCTGATGATGTTCGTCTGGTCTCCCTTCTCCAGGAGCTTCTCAGGTGAGCCCAAAGAGGAGGCTCGGGAGCTGAAACCTCGGTCCCTGCGCTTTACCTGGAGCATGAAGACCACATCGTCAATGGAGCCGGCTGATATGATGAAGGAGATCCGGAGGGTTCTGGATGCCAACAACTGTGACTACGAGCAGCGTGAGCGCTACTTGCTTTTCTGCGTGCATGGGGACGCCCGCCAGGACAGTCTGGTCCAGTGGGAGATAGAGGTGTGCAAACTGCCCCGCCTCTCGCTCAACGGTGTGCGCTTTAAAAGGATCTCTGGTACGTCCATAGCTTTCAAAAACATTGCTTCCAAAGTGGCCAACGAGCTGAGGCTGTGAGCAGCCGCAACAAAGGGATTTCTCCTCGTCTTCCTCACATACGGCCGCCCTGTTCAGGCTGTACGACTCTGAGAAGTTTCGCCCACGTTGCTATTTAATGTTTTTCACTGAATGTCGATGCAACTGAACCTAAATATTAAAGTAGCTGCGCAGGATGTGGTTCAGTCTTTGGTCTGTACTTGCTTTACAGTGTACGTCACATTCATGCACCGATGGCGGAAGCTGCCATGCAAGGTGCTCAACCACGACCCATCAGGGGCAATTTCCGGTTTGGTGTCTTGCCCAAGGTCACCTCGACATGGCCGAGGATTGAACCGGCAACCCTCAGGCTACAAGACGACCGCTCTACCTTGCTGAGCCACGCCGCCCCATTTGGTTTTGCTTCTCGACAACCAGGCGAGACTCACCGCTTCCAGAGAACGGATGAGATCAGGAAAAACCCTGCAGCCAACACCCTGAAAGCTGCAAAGGAAAACAGTGCGGATGTGAAACTTTATGTGGCCTAATCACTGTTTACCTGCACTTACAATACTTTGTTTTTAAACCTTGAACATGGATGTTTCTTGTGAAGTAGGAACCTGATGCCCTGCACTGATCATTTAGACACTCAGGTTGTTTTGAACAAAGCAGCATGGCAGTGAGCGGGATCGGAAGCAGCTGATTTTCCGCACGCGAGCCGGATTTTTACAGTTACTGCAGTGCATGTCAGCGCATTCTCTAGTTTTTAACCTACATGGCCAGAGTGCAAACAACAGTCTGCTTTCTGGACTGCAAACAATCAGTGAAACGCCAGCTGTCTTTCAAGTCCTTAAACATGCAAGATTCAGCTCATCTGTGAAGGTGTGCTAACGTTTGAGAACCAGCTAGTTATCTCTCTGACCAGAACTACAGGGACCGATCTTAGCTAGCTAATATCAGCTAACCAAAGAAAGGTTTGGACTGCTATGCAGTCTCACTCCAGAGTGTGTAACAACGTCATTCCCATTTTCTGAAGTTTTATACCTCTTTAACTTAAACTTGCACTCTTGGTGGTTAGCTGAACTTAGTTACGTTTATGAAAACTAAAGTGTAGACTAATCTGGGCGGACACCAGCTGTAGATCCTTGGTCATTGCTGACTTGGCATTTCTGTGCACGAATTACTTGTCTGGATTTCAACATTTTAAAATGTGAATCTCAGTGAACGGTCAACGTCAATCTGACACATTTCCACGTTGCTGTCCAGCTGAATGTAGCGGGTAATGTTTGCTATGCTAGGTAATTCTAACGGACTAGACAAGGGGTTGTGGTGTGAAATGTAACGTTACTTTCTCTTATCAGGGGAACGTTGTGACCAGAAAATAAAAATAAGTACCACAAACGGATCACGTACACGGTGTTCTGCAGCCTAAACAAACAACTATGTCAAATATCGGACTAAATGGAAAATCAACTGCCTTTGCAAAAGTTTTAAACTATATTCTTCATCAACCTTTGACCAGTTATTTTAATCAGATTAGTGTTTTTTATTCCTGTGCGGATTGTCTTTTATTATAATCAGTTTCTGACAGATGAATCCAAGTTTTTACCCTCAGTGATAAATGTAGACCACTCTCTAATGTCATCAGTCCAGATATCCATGCAGCTTTCCATGTCGGCTGATAGGCGGTAATTAGGACTGGCCAACTCAGTAATGGTGGCACCACACGATGGTGCAACACAAAACGGCCACCGGTTTACTCCATGGATCTTTCCATCGTGCACATTTTCACGCTGTGGACAGTTACACAATCTAGAGTGAGACTGGTGAGAATATAAGATGAGATTGAGGCGAAAAATGCCTTTAAGAGAACTGCTTTTATTGTCTTGAATGTAAAGGACAAAGAAAGGGAGAGTAAACAAGAGAAAACGGACCAAATTATGCACATAAAGGATGCATATGATGGAGGAAATGCTCCGTATCGTAGAGTATAAGTGGGCCTTTAAAGGGAGTGAGAAAGGAATAACGAAAGAGATGAGACAAGTCTTAAGGATGAAGATGATGCTGGATCAGCCGTCGTTAGGGAAGATCTCAGAGAAGACACAGGATGAAGATGATGCTGGATTAGCCGTCGTTAGGGAAGATCTCAGAGAAGACACAGGATGAAGAGGATGCTGGATTAGCCGTCGTTAGGGAAGATCTCAGAGAAGACACAGGATGAAGATGATGCTGGATTAGCCGTCGTTA
>JBAMHW010000004.1:2808647-2823757 GCA_037177495.1 Rhadinocentrus ornatus
ACCCAGCGGTGCAGGAGGAAGGACACCAAAATCATTAAGGACCCCAGTCACAAACTGCTCTGTCTGCTACCGTCTGGCATTCAAGCCCGCACCACCAGGCTCAGGGTCAGCTTCATACCGCCGGCCATAAGACTGTGCTGTCAGCAGGACCTTTAAATAACAGCATCTTCTTATTGCTTATTATAGATTTTACTCTATTACTTATTTGTAGTATTCTTGCTTTTTGTGTTCGACTATTTTTATTGTGGTTTATTAGGGTCTGAGCCATATGAAGTATGGAACGGGCCCTACTGTTGTTGAAATGTTTATTATTCTTCTAAGAACATTGAGCACAAATATGACCCCCTCAACACCAACGAAAAGTTGCGAAACTTGGCACACATCAAGCCCTTTTGATAATCTAAGGTCCATTATTGATGGGATGTTCGGCTCTTTTCAGAGAGCCGGCTCTTTTGGCTCGGCTCAAAAAAAAGAGCTGAATCTTTTGGCTCCTGAACGGCTCTTAATTTAGCATATTTTTTAACCCCATAATTTACCTTAACTTCGCAAAAATGAAAACAAACAAAACAGCAAACAAATCCACAAAACAGAACGAGAACCAAACTCAAGAAAGCAGCATTAATGCGTGAGTAGGGTTTGATGACATGACGCACTCACTCATGTACTCTTCTCAGGGCTGTCTGCTGCCTTACACAATGTAGTGCCTTCCACCACCCCACCACCACCTTTCTGTTTTCACATAATGGTATGATCCTATATCCTCACATGTGATTGGCCGCCTGTCCATGCGGGCCAATCCAAACAAAGCAGTGTGACCACTGAGAACTAAGCAGCAGTAAAAAGAAAAAAAATGGGTGCGGGCTCTCACTCGATGGGAGCCAGCTCTTCTGATTCACTACCAAGCATCGGCGCATGGCACATCACTAGTTCGCGTAGACTTTAATGCAAAAATGGCTCAACAGCACTACCTAGACATAAGAAAAATCCCAAAATGAATTGGGTCCCGAACATCTACTTTGACATATGAAGACGAAATTTGGCACACGTTTCACACCACAAGACAAGGAAAAAAGTCAATCGAACACCTGTTGCCATGGCAACGGATCGCCCACTGTCTTGGAGTTTACACCCACTTTTACCCTATTTTTGTATTTGAACGAACTAGTCTGAGAGGATTCATGCGAGTGACTCCAAACTCGGTGGGAAGCTTCCTGACAAGTTGGGGACCAAAAACTATTGAAATCTTTCTAATAGGACAAACCATGTTACCATGGCAACCGATGGAAAAAAGCATTCTCGCCATGAAACACCGTTTGCTCATATCTGCATAGAAATACATGGGATCTGCTCCAACATTGAGAAATGTCTTTATAGTGCCATCACACAGCGTGCCAGTGACTCGCACATAGTCAACTCATAATATGGACGTCCATGAAAATTGGCACTTTTACATTAGTGACACAGTGGTAACTGTCTGCATACCATCTTGGATTATAAGTTAGCATGTTGGCTATGTCGTTGTTAACTAACGATGCTAATGCAAGCTAGCATTTTAGCATGTTAGCAAAAATGTTTATTACATACAAAAACATTTCAGATTCTAACCTAGCCATTTTGCTTAGCATGTTAGCTAGCATGTGAGCATGCTAGCAAAACATGCTAACTAGGTACATCAACATTTAAGATTTTCAGCTAGCCATTTTACCATGTTACATAGCAAGTTAGCATGTTAGCTAGCAAGCTAGCAAAAATACTAACTACGTCCATCAACATAGTTGAATAAGCATATTACATATCATGTTTGAAAATCATCACACAAGTACACCGTGCCGAGTTAAGCTAAATGGGTGTTTGAGACGGGTGGCGGGGGCAAAGAGGCATCGGACCCGATGGATGCCGCTTCCGGCTTTAATATTCTTTTAATCATTGTTAGGTGAGCCTAGGATTTAAGGATTTCATTGCTATTAATTGTTGATATAATTGTTTCATTGTCATTGCAATGACAATAAATTCATTCATTTATAATCCTGTAAAATATTTAACACATCACCACTATCACTAACATCTTCCTCATCTTTGAATAATGATGAATCTGATAGGCTACTGTAGTCAGAAGATATAAAGGAAAACATCAGGCTGATTTTTAAATTTTTATTGTTTAATTATTTTCCAAATAAACTGCATGTTCAGGATTAAGTTCCTTCTGCATCTTCTCTGAGAAAATCTGGCAAAGTTCGGTAGTGCTGCTTTAAGGTGATGATACATTGTTTTAATAAAACACTGAAGATTATTTTTTGGGATGGTTTATTGTAAAGAAAATTATAGATTTTTTTTGTTACTAAACTTTAAATTGAGCTTGAAGCTGAAAATGTGTCGACCCAACAGCTGAGAACTTCAACTTATTATTTGTATGTTTCAAAACCTATTAAATGTTTCTTTTACATCTTAAATATGTCTGAAGACAAGAACTTATCTCATAAAATCTGAGCCCAAGTAACAGGAGGGAAATAATGGTGGTAGTCACTAATTAAACAAGGTTAACCTGTTAATTATGTTCAGGAGGCCACACCACCAACTCACCTCTGCTCACCTGATGAGCTTCTATCTGCTTCACCCACTCAGATCTGTGCATGTCAACCCCATCCTCCCTGTCCTCATTTTCCCTCTCATCCATCCTTTCATCCACCCGTCTTTCCCTCCTTTATCCATCCTCTCCCTCCCACATTTATCTTTTTTATCATCTCTCCCTTCTGTCATCCATCCGTCCGCCCATCAATCTCACCCTTCACATCAGTCCTAGGTCAGCTCAGATCGCTGACATCCTGAGACTGAACACCCACCCTGAGTCCCCTCTGCCTTCTATATCTTCATCTCCACCTTTCATTTAACCAGTAAACCCAGTTGAGGTGTGGCCCTTACTGGTGAAAGTGTAAAACATGCTGCAGCGCCTCGACTGAAGAATGAAAACTGTGATGGTAGAAATGGAGTTTTTAATGAGAACAGTCATAACACTGTAGCAGCTTCATCGTTACATCAGTTCTACTGAAACTCAAAGGACACCATGTACGTATGATTCCAGTTACATATAACACTCATATGTTTGTCCAAAAAAATATTAAGAGCACTTTCAAAACGATTTTAAACACAAAGTTTAAACTGGTAGCACCAGTAAGGAGGAGAATAAATAACAGCTGATGAAATGACTTTTAGTTTCATGACGATGGAAAACAAAGAGCTCAACAACTAAAACACTGAATCGACTGGTTTGGTAAAGAAAGCCATGACACGTGGGGGGAACGGTTAGTGTTTACTGTAAACCAAACCAAGCCGAAGCCAACTGGTCTGGACTGACGGGGTTTACACATTCTGATGTGCTTCAGTTTGATAATCATCCTGCCAGTTGGAGAGGCCATGCACGTCTGGTTACCATGGAGACGGGAAAGCAGCATCAAGAAGCGTGCTAAAACATGACTGGTGATTTTCTGCACATTCCTCCCAATAAATCCCCCGTGTAGTCCAAGTTATCACGAACACTCTCAGTCTCACCCGCTGCCGAAAACACAGCAGCAGTTGCAGCAAACTGCAGGCATCGTTTTCCTCTTTGATCTCTAAAACCTGCAGAGAATACCTCAGAAAATACACATTAGGAAGTATTTTTTTGTTTTTAAATGTAGAATTTAAAGAGAACTCAGAGTGAGACAGTCAGAAGGTACTCAATACTCTGCTTATTTAAACCATTTTCTTTTCACATTTGGCTGTAAAATCATTTTGGAACGTTGGCTTCAGTTTGGTCCCGACAGAAAACTTTTCGGCCTGGATGGGATGAATTCTAAGGATTTCAGAGATTTTTCCGACTTGTTCGTGTGCTGCCATCAATGCTAGCATGCTAACACACTAAATAAAGACAGTGAACATGGTGAATAACATACACACTAATAAACTAATATAGCATTTTCATTATGCTAATGTTAGCATGCTGATGTTAGCATACAAGCTCAAAGCTTCGTCTCAAATCTTCTTCTACGTACACGAGACTCATGAAATGTCTTAAAATGTTCAGGAAGTACAGATGAGTCGGATCTGTTGTTAGTAAACATGGTGAGGTCCAGAGTGACGGAGACAAGCAGACTTTCTATAAGACATGGACGTGACCGTTGGAACATCACCAACAGAGCTATGAGCTGCCTTTTTGAAGCCTCCACTCTGACATTTGGATCTCCCCATCGTGGTCTTTTAAGAACCAAAAATGACCATATTTGGAAAAGAGGGTGGAGTTTCAGAGTGATACTTGCAACCTGATTGGATAAAAATGAAGTTATGTTAAAATTTACCCCCAGCACACAGTTCAGGACAGAACCTAGCTGATGATTCCACACAGAGTTGTAGGAAACCATCAACATGTGGACAAGTTGTGGTGCAGTTGAAACGTCCAGTGTGTAGGAATTACTGACATCTAGTGGTAAAGATGGGTATAACACACTGTGAATGGACAGATGCCGTCAGTGGCCCAAATTCTTCTAGACATAAACACCTTTTCATGGCTCAAGTGGGCTCAGGTGCAACGATGACAGCACCACAGGTAACTACTTCAACACTGTGTACATGTGTACTGTCTTCTTCTATGGTCCTTTTATAGTGTTACTTATTCCAAATGGTGCTCTAGCACCTATCAAACAAAGCTGGTACTGAAGCTTTAAAGCTTCTCACACCGAGTCGTTTGTCCATTCAGAGACACTGCAGTAAAAATGGTGGCACAAAAATGGCTGCTGCCATGTATGTGGATTCACAGCCAGTCGATAGAAATAGCTCATTTTAGAGAATAAAACCAACATTTATTTTAATAAAAATGATTATAAACACAGTTTTTAGTGTTGGTTATATTATTCTGTCACTGATCTCTGATTTTGTTCCACGCTGCACAACGGATGACTAAGTCTGTGGATAAACAGGGACACAGGACTGAACCCCGGAGGGGACACATGAGAACTTCTGACAATGAAGCGCAGATTTAAAGATCTGCTACAGACATCAGGGGACCGAATGAATTGTACTTTTAAAATCCAAGACTTGACTTTAAAAGCAGGTTTCCTGCGGATGAGACAGACTCCAGCCTACAGCACATTTTTCACCAAACACTAAAACTACCACTTTGTGTGAGCGTGGTGAAGATGACCTTCCCACAACACCTGAATGCAGAAGCCTCACCAACAGCTTTAGGTTAAACGAAATATCTTCACACTCCTGGTTGGGAAACAGCAAGTCAGTCTGACACTAGTTAATGGAGGGAGGAAGAGGAGGATGTGTCCGACTGATGGACCGCCAGGCCAGCGGGCTGCTGGGCTGAGCTCGGACCAGAACCCACAGGGTTACCTCCGAGGTTCACCGGAGCGGGGCGCGGGTTGAGGCGGGGTGGCATGGGGTTGGAGGGGCGGATGAGAGGTGGGGGCTGCTGCAGGTTGGGACGAGGCTGCAGGAAGCGAGCCTGCTGTTGGAGGGGCGGGGGCTGGCGGTGCAAAGAGGGCGTGGCCGGCAGGGAGGGCCTCAGGAGGGGAGGAGGCTGGTGGAGGGAGGAGGACGAGGCGTTGGTTGTCACAGGAGTCTGAGCTGAAGAAGAGGAGGCAGCAGGGGACGCACCTGAGGAGGTCACCTGACCCTGTGGAGAGGAGAAGGTAGGGAACCGAGTTACTCACACAGGAGATTCCCAACCTGGACGTTGGCTGCAAACACATCATTAACAAGGAAGGAAGGAAAGTTTAAGGAGACGAGCTGGCGCACGCTGCTGCTTTGATAAACACGACGTTTTTAACTAAGGATCTTCTCAGATAGAACAAAGTTTTTCTTTATTCTGAGAAAAATCAAGTCAATCCAAACGAGGATATTCAGAAAGTGACGAAGAGGAGGTACAGTACATGCAGTCTCTTTAAATTTATTCATGTAAAGATAAAGGTCTTGCCTCCTCATCCTCTTCGTCGGTGCTCTTCCCTGACGGGGTGGTGGAGCTGTTCTTGCCCTCCTCTCCAGAGGTGGCGCTGTCTCCGTTGGGAGCTTGGGTTCCCTGCTCTGCCTCCCACTCCTGCAGCACCTCCTCCAGGTTAAATCGCCGGCGGTAATTCACAAAGAAGTTCTTTACCTGCCCAACCGTCTTGTTGCCAATGACGTCAGCGATGGCCTGGAAGTCTTTTCCGTACTTCCGGACACCTGGAGAACGTTTACAAGACAAAAATAGTATTAAATGTTTACTAATCTTTATTTATACAGGCCCCATTGACACCCATTGTCTCTTTTTATTTTATCTTTTATCTGAACAATAAAAAACACCAGATAACGTGCCAATGTATACACAGGATGCTAGAAACAAATAACCACTTAAAAACAGGAACAAATTCCCACAGATGGTTGCACAAAGACAACACCAGAACTACCAGCCTACAAAGACTGTCGTCGGGTCGTGGTCTCGTGGGCCTGGCTATTATCACCTCATCGTCTGCCGGTTTTTATGAAAAGTTACTTGCATTCGGCTTACTGAGCCACCCAGAAGAACCTCCCCAGTTAGAAAGTTTCTAACTTTCAGATCAGTTGTTGTTGATGCACTGAGTGAATTATATGTGTGATAAAATATTATGTTGAACATCTGCGCCTCAGATCTCTGGACCGGCACATGACGTCGCCGCCAGCAATCAGCTGATAGACGGCAGTAAGAAGTGCCGTCCGGTTTTACTGATCTGGAAAATCAAATCAAATAATTTCGGGGAAGTAAAAGCTCCATTTAGCTCCACACTGCAGGGCTGCCAACTCTCACGCATTTGAGTGGCTTCTCACGCTAAATTTAGGATTTCTCACGCTGAAATACACATCAAAAGGAATGCCGGTGTTCTGTCAGTTTTTGGCCCGGTGTCCCGGCATAAGTGGAAAAGCCGCAGCGCCGCAGCGTCGCAGCGTCGCGTCGTCGCGTCGCAGCGTCGCAGCAGCGCGGTTGACTCACTGCTCATAGATCAGTCCGACACGCAGTGACGAGCGGAGATATTTCAGCTCCACAAACAGCAACGATGCGCAGTTTGATGTGTGTGAAGCCAACAAACTTCATGAAACACCAGAGAATCTACCAGAACACAGAAGCAGAGGTGATGAGGTGAACTAAGGAGGAGCTGCTAGGGCGGAGACAGACTCTGAGTCCGTTGGTGCTGCAGGCCGGTACTATCAGTGGAGAAAACGTAGAGCTGGTGGATCCTGTATGGAGCAATGTTACTGGTTTTCGGCGAAGTGATTCACGTCTGTTGAGGCTGAAAAAAAGACTTTCATGATCAATAAGTTATGCCTGCAGAGGCTGTGAGGACAGGGCCATTGCTAGACACAGGGGTCTACAGGGGCCCTGGCCCCCCATTACTCAGATTACATTTTTTTATTATGAAGACCTGCTATGTTTATAAATGAGCAGCATTATGTTTCATCTGCTTCCCTTTTCTAACCCGGCTGGCATTGTTGCTTCCAAACCGCTGCTACTCAAACAATAATAATAATAATAATGTTGTAATAAGACTGTGGAAAAAATCCTCCTTCTTGTGAGTTGTCAAACAAAAGTGAAACATACAAATAGAGAGTTCATCTAATCAAATGTATAAATTTATATGGATTTCGGTTAGTAAATACTTCCAATTGAGGGGCAGCTTCTTATTAATTTCTTATATAGGTGAGCAGAACCTAAACTAAAACAGAGTTTGAGTGAATATCAGTAGCAGTTGTCTAGACGAGGCAAGGCAAATTTATTTGTAAAGCTAATTTCATGTAGAAGACAATTCAAAGTGCTTTACACAAAAAATAAAAACCTTACAGCACGGTGCAGAAAACAAGTGTATCAGAAAAACAAAGATTAAAAACGATAAAATTGATTACACAAAAAATAAAGATAAAGAAATAAGTTAAAATTTCAGCGTAAAAGAAGCAGCTGCAGATCTGGACTCCTGGTAAGAACTAGTGAACTGCAGCAGAGACCAGGTGGGTCTTCAACCTGGATCTAAATAAACTGAGTGTTTCAGCTAAGTTTGTTCCAGACATGTGGAGCATAGAAGCTGAATGCAGCTTCTCCATGTCTGGTTCTGACTCTGGGAACTGATGAAAAAACTGGATCCAGATGACCTGAGGGTTCTGGTAGGATCATACTGGGTCCAGAGGTCACTGATGTATGTTGGTCCCAAACAATTCAGAGCTTTATAGACCAGCAGCAGAACTTTAAAGTCTATCCTCTGATGGACCAGCAGCCAGTGTAAAGACCTCAGAGCTGGACGGATGTGGTCCACTTTCTTGGTTTTAGTGAGGACTCAAGCAGCTCAGTTCTGAGTCAGCTGCAGGTGCCTTATTGATCTTTTAGGTAGAACCTGTGAAGACACTGTTACAATAATCAAGCCGACTAAAGATGAAAGCATGGACTAGTTCTTCCAGGGCTTGCTGAGACATCAGATCTTTTACCCTTTGTAGCGACTATCCTACAAGTATCCTATTAGTCGCTTTGGGTGCAGGGGATCCTGGTGATAACGCGCTTCAATAAAACAATGTCCAGACTAAAACGCTAGTTCGGGGTGTGTCCCATTTATTAGAGAAAATAAGAATATGACTAATGGAAGTCACCAGTGTTGTAAAACACGTTCTGAAGCGGTAAAAAACCTACTGCCTCCCGTTACCCAACCACCTCCATACCTAAATGCACTTCCTCTTAACCCCGTCACCAATAGCTGAGGGAAAAATAGATCACATGTGCCGATCCAATATAAACAAACACCACTACCTGAACCAAACAATGAAAAGAAACAATGGCTCCAACACCCTTGATATGTTCTTAAGGTGATAATAGGTGGACTTTGTAATTCCCTTAATGTGTTTCTCAAAGTTAAGGTCTGAGTCCATCAATACACCCAGATTTCTGGCCTGGTTGGTGGTTTTTAGTTGTATAGACTGAAGCTCTGTGGTGACACTTAATCATTCTCTTTGGCTCCAAAGACCAAAACCTCAGTTTTGTTTTTGTTTACCTGGAGAAAGTTGAGGTACATCCAGTCATTAATCTCCTCAATGCATTTCCCAAGAGCCTCTACAGGGTCTCTGTCTCCTGGTGACATTGTAATAAATATCTGTGTGCCATCTGCGTAGCCATGGTAACTAGTTTTATTATTTATGATCTGTGCTAGAGGGAGCATGTAGATGTTAAACAGAAGAGGCCCCAGAATGGAACCCTGGGGAACTCCACATGAAATTCTTGTCTGCTCAGATGTAAAATTACCTATTGACACAAAGTACTTTCTGTTCTCTAAATAAGATTTAAACCAGAGTAGTGCAGCACCAGAGAGGCCCACCCAGTTCTCCAGTCGTTTAAGTTATATATTGTGATCGACTGTATCAAATGCAGCACTGAGGTCCAATAAGACTCAGACTGACATTTTTCCATCATCTGTATTCAAACACGTCATTAATGACTTTGTTAAGAGCATCTCAGAGCTGTGGTGCCGTCTAAAACCTGACTGGAAGACATCATAGCAGTTTTTTCTGTTAAAAAGTCATTTAGCTGATGAAAAACTACTTTTTCAATAATCTTACTTAGAAAAGGAAGATGTGAGATCGGTCTGTAGTTGATCATTTGTGTCTAGATTATCCCTTTTTAGCAGGGGTTTGATTAAAGCTGTTTTTAGAAATTCTGGGAAGAAATTAAAGATAAGTTAACAATCTGTAACAGACCTGGCTCCAGAGTTCTTGAGACCTTTTTATAAAAGCCCGTTGGCAGGATGTCCAGGCAGCAAGAGGAGAAGTTCAACTCACATATGATGTCGCCCAGATCTTTGCTGTTAATGGGATTAAACTGTGTCATGGTGTTAAAACTGGTTTTCATGGGCCCGGTATATTTCCTGAACCTGCTGCTGATGGACCAACTGTTTGTCTGATATTCTGGATGTTCTCTGTGAAGAATGTGGCGAACTCATTGCAGCCTTGGTGGAACAAAGTTCAGGTGCTACTGACACACGAGGATGTTAATCTGTCGACAATAGTGAAAAAGACCCGAGCTTTATGATAGTTTCTGCTGATGTCAGAGAAACAGGACTTCCTGTCGTTCCTCAGGTGTAGATTATAAGATTGAAGTTTCTCTTTATACGTGTCATAATGAACCTGCAGATCCCCACTCGGCTGTCTAGGCAACATGTTAGGATTCAAGTGGGGACAACGGATTGATTACTATCAGAAATTCACCCAAGTTGTTTCTGCCTCGTAATTAAAAACATTTTAGTCCTTTCCCACTGATCAATCATGACAATTTTGGCATCAATGGATTCCTTGTGATTTCAGGATTGTGAGGACGCTCCTGACATTGTGATTTCTGATAAACTGAATGCACCAGACCCCGAAGTCTGTAATGTTGATAACACATGATCTACTGTAATTCTTTAAATTAACAAATAAAACAGGAGAATTTTCTAACTTTAACCCACAATGACTGATCAATACCTTAGAGTCTGATTATTATATCTCCTACTGTTGGTGCTTGAGTCACACTTAATACCTTATAAAATATCTAACCTGGAAAAGGGGGAAAGACCTGTTTTATAATTATTACTGAATAATTAATTTAGTGTATTAAAAATAAGGGGGTGACATGAATCCAAAAGTGGACCTGTGATGGACTGGTGACCTGTCCAGGTGTACCTGCCTCTTATCTGCTAACGCCTGGGATGGGCTCCAGCTTCCCCCCAACCCTGAATTGGACTAAGTGGTTTAGAAAATGGATGGATGAATCAGAAAGCTTCCGGCCTGCTTCTCATAAGATACAGAGTAGAATAAGTTCACAGTAAGACAGGCGGTACAATACCAAACATGACTCGTGTTTGTTGGTGTATCCTAGCAACTGGCTTATTGTATAACAATCATATATACTGAACCTGTCAGCACCACTTTAACATGGTAACATCAGTGTTGGCAAAGATTAACATCATGAGCCACATGGTCCTCAGTCTCAGACCCAGCAGCAGCAGGTCCATCATCAGGTCCAGATGAGGCTGAAATTATTCAGTTTACAATCGATCATCTGCAGCTGGTTCAGGCAGGAGGATCTCAGTAACACTGACGTGTACTTTTATTCTATTGTATGTTCTGCTATAAGCAGGTTCAGATAATCTTATCTTATTTTCCACATGTTGTATTCATTTTCGTACTTTCTCACCATGTCGATGAGCTAATAATTAAGCCTTTTCATTGACAGCAGTAATGTCAAGCCCCCCCATCCCAGCACCACATGCACCCCAAAGCTTAAAAAGAAACGTATGAAGAAATAATCTTTAGTTTATTTGCTGCTTCTTCGATAACTAGTCAAAACCATGTGAGATTAATCTCTTGGCTTGGTATGTTGAGCTTTTATTTGACAGAGCTGGATCTCTTTTTACCAGGCTAGAGCACCATGGTGACCCTTTATAGGCTTACACGTAACCTATTTAGGGGGCAGTTTATATTCACAATTTTGATTAAATTTCTCTTATTTCTCTGTTGATTTATTTTACAAGTAATCAACAGTCTTTGTGTCCAGGATGACGAGTCCCCGAGTAGCGTTATTACTTCTTTGGCTTCATACTGTCAGATGCTGATATTTTACAACACGCTGTGGTCTGTCTTCATAACCCACCACTGACCATTACCTGGTCATGCTAAGGGGTGCAAAATATCCTCATCATATTTTCTTCTCTTGTTCTTTCTTTGGTACTTGAAATCTCTGTTCTTGAATCATCATTGTTACTTTCACAAATTTGTCCATGTTTTTGTGACAGTGTAAAACTATAAGTTTGATTTAACCTTGATGCGCCCCCCCTGTCATGACTCTGGGCCCCCAGTTTGGGAACCAAAGTTTTAAACTTTTTAAGAGAAAATATCCAGTAAGCTTACCTTGCACAGCCAATAGCTGCTCATCTGTGGTCCAGCGTGCGTTCACCTTCTGGTTAGACTGCAAGACCCACCAATACGGTTAAGGTTAAATAAAAATTTAACTAGTTTGTTTGTGGATTTTTGATTCCAACAACGCGTGTTTGAAGAAAAGCATTGGATGTCACGTTGAAGCGTTTTGTACCTCAGGGAGCAGGAACTCTTCGATCCCCACCTCCAACGTGTGCTTCATTCCACTGTTCATCTGTTTGGCGTTCTGGACCTGAGAAACGGAACAGAAAATCCTCCTGACTCTACAAAACTTGTACCAGCAGGAGAAGAGAAGAGATTAAATCCTATCCACCCTGTCTGTAGCACAAGTCCGTGTTTTAGGAAGATTTATGGATGTTTATTTACATTAATATAAGAAGAAATGGGACCTTGTAAAAGTGCTTCATTCATTAATGACTCAGAGAAGGCTGAAACGCATTTGAGGCTCAGATGAAGCAGAATCCCGGACAATTTTTTAAATCCTGGCCAGACGTATTTTCTAACTCTAAAAAGGAGGACATGTCCGGGTAAAATAGGGCGTTTGGACGCCCGTGACAACAGGAAACGCATCTGAAGCGAGTGGACGCTGCTGGAGTAAAACTTGGACCAGGTGAGTTCCTTTGTCCTCAGCCCGATGTTTTTCCTGTTTGCTGGAGAGGAAGCTGACAAAGCGCCGCTGATGTCAGCTGCAGGTTTTATCTTTTCCTGATCATCTGCCCGAGGGGCTCCTGAGGTCTTTCGCTTCAGCTCTGGTCAAACATTCAGAGCTGTTGTGTTGGGAATGGTGGGATAAGACAGGTGGGTGCTGGAAAACCTCCTACCTGTCTCTTGAGGGACACCAGCTCCATGTCCAGCTGACGGAGGAGTGTGCTGGCGGCAGAGGCACTGCAGGACACGGCCACCACGTCCTCCTGAGTCAGGTACATGCCTTTGGGCGGACGGCAGCGGGAGCGCTGGTGGTGTCGGTGTTGCAGGGTCTGGTGTTCCCGCCGGCCTAAAGCCACCTTGGAGCCCAGCATGGCTGGCTCGGGTTGGTTCTGAGAGGAAGAGAAGCCGTTTTATCATGACTGACCTAAAGAAGCTCTTAAACTGACAGACATGTGGTCTACCCCAACAAATCTACTTTCCTCTGGAGTTTTGTCTTTAATAAATCATTTTACGTTTCACGTTCTTCTCTAAATCTGTTTTAAAACATGTCAAATACTCCTGATTAATATTTTGTTAACAGTCGTTTTACATGAAAAATTAAATGAAAAAAAGAGCTGGAAGCCCAGCAGCTGGATTTCCAACATGCTCCATTAAGCTCTGCTGCTGCAGTGGGCGGACTCTAACAGAGCCACCCTCCTCCCTCCGTTAGCGTCGGGCTGCGGACGCCACGATGCGAAGCACGACTCACATGTCAGCTTCCCATCGTCGATCCCCAGCCTGACCCAGACTCTGAAAACTGACCACTAACCCCAACCATAGCTAGCCTCTTTTTACCTGCAGCTAATAAAACTTTATTGTTTTACTTTCTAACCCCTGACAAAGCTGATGCAGTCCTGATCTCGTCGGTCAGGAATTAAATCAGGATTCATGACTGATACCATTCACCAAACTAAATGAAACATCATAACGTGCCTGAAAAGTTTAGATCCAGTCGGAGCAAAAGTCTCACGTCTGTCTGCATCAAATAAATGAACTTATTTCCTAAATGACAAAATAACGTAAAGAAATTTAAATAAAGCAGTTTCGTGATCGTTGTTTCCCATTTACACAGAAGTTAAACAGCAGCTACTCCACCTTACCTCTTTCTTGGCCTCCTTGTTGGGATCATAGTCGCTGTCGTTTGCTTCGACGGGATTGGCATCCTCCATTTCTTCGTCACTATGGCAACAACAGGCCAAGATTTACTTATACAACAACAAGAAGCACCAACAGAGCTTACATCTTTTGTTTGGACTTGGCACAAGGATGCAGGTCTAGATAAGTCCTAGTCTTCTAACCTCTCCCACTAGACTTTACACCCTTTAATTAGGATTTTGTGTCACTCAACACAAAAACAAATGCAGCTTGTTTCGTATTTTATTCACTTGCTGGAATAAAGATTCATAAAATCCGAGATCATGAAGGAAAGCTCTTTGATTTTTGGGATTTTTATAAATAAGGAAGAACCTTCATAGTTTATCAGTCAAGAAAAGCCACATCCAGATTTCTAGAAGCAAGTTTGAGCTCGGTGCTCGGCAGCATCTCTATGGAACGATGTTCCTGTCAAGGTGGGAAGGCTTAGAGGAATCGATCCCTTCAAGGACAAGGAAAACATCTCCAAATGTGCTTTCCATCTGCACTGTGGTGCAAAACTAAAGGGACCAACGTTAGAGCCAGAAGAGGAATTCACCTGGAAGTGAGTGGAGGTAAAAAGGCTTTGCACCATTGTGGAGCAGTCACCCTGACCTGTGGCAAGGACAAGGACACCGTGATGTCCTTCCACACCTCTACTGAGTTTAACTTCAATCTTCTTTCCGCTGTGTTTCCTGGCAGGTGACGGACATACCTGTCGTCCTGGTTGCTCCTGCTGGCCAGTTTGCGAGCTTGTCTGTCCATCAGACTCGTTCTGGAACGAGTCTTCTTCCACGAGTAGTAGTACTTCACCAGACTGGAGATGGATTTATCTGGTAACTGAATGAAATGTAGAGAAATTCCACATTTACTGGCAGCACCGATTAAACCATGTGGACCCTGAATGTGTCTGTATGGCTGGTTTTACAACCTCAACTCCAGAAAATGTTGGGACTCAGTGTAAAATGTAAATACAACTATCTCCAGAGCTCATCAACCCATATTTAATTCCCAGCAGAGCATAAACAACATCCCAGATGTTGAAACTGAGACATTTTACCACTTTATGGAAAATATGAGCTAATTTTGAATCAGATGGCAGAAACACGTCTGCAACAAAAGGCTGGAAAAGTAATTGGCATAAATCAAAAACTTCTGGAGGAGCATTTGACAACTTGTTAGGTTAATTGGCAACCGATCAGTAACATGACTGGGTACAGAAGGAGCATTTGAGAGAGGCAGAGTCTCTCAGATGGAAGCTGAACAGAGGTTCACCAAATTAAAATGGTCTGAGGCAAAGTGGAAACCTGGATGAAGATGTGGACTAGTTTCTGGAAAGCATGGGGGGCGTGTCCTGC
>JBAMHW010000004.1:2898325-2910012 GCA_037177495.1 Rhadinocentrus ornatus
CGCTTGACTCCGCCGCGGCGAGCCAGACGGCGGATGGCGGGTTTGGTGATTCCCTGGATGTTATCACGGAGAACTTTCCGGTGACGCTTAGCGCCGCCTTTTCCGAGCCCCTTGCCTCCTTTACCGCGTCCGCTCATTTTGCTGCTTGATAGGTCACAAAGATGTGTGAGAACACAGCCGGAACAATTGTTTTTATCTCGTGTCTGAGGACGTGAAAGAAGACAGAGGCGGGGCAGACTCCATCATCATCATCCTCCTCCGTGTTATTCTGTTCAGCTGCTCCATCTTCTGCTCTGCAGCGGGATCAGATTTACTTCTTTCTTTAATGACCATTTAATCTGATTTCTCCACAAACAGCAGGGGCGGATCTAAATAATTAATGGTGGTACTGAGAGAAAAAAAAGGGAGGGGGGGATTAATTATATAAACAGATTAAATTCAATTGTAGAAACAGTCGTGTTTATAAAAAAATAAATAAATACAGCTGGTAGGTTAAAGGTAACATGTTGTCTTCCCAATTAATTTTAAACATGGCTGCTGTTAGCTAGGTAAAGGTAACAGTTAAAACTGTGTTGATTTTGTGTGAGAAAATATCTTGTCTTGAATTAACTAAATTAAATTCTATTGCCAGCTTACCTCTACATGATGATACAGTTAGATTTTACTATCTTACTGTAATATTTCATGCTGGAGCAGCAATCCATGAAGGTCTGATCACGTTGTTGTCTTATTAAAGATGACGGACTAAAGAGGAAGATGACAAGGCTCAATTTTCAGTTTCCAACTCAACACAGGGGGTCAGAGTGTTTGACCCGACGTTTAGTTAAGCTTACCCAACCTATGCCCAAATACCCTTAACCCAGAAGTTGGGTTTGCAAAATAACCCAGAACGTATTGTTTCCTGCACCCCGTGTAATGTTTTTAATGTTTTACGTAACTTGCCTTGCTTATAGCACATCTCATTTAAAAGACAATTAAAAGTGCTATACAAAAAACATTAAAGTTATGCAGAAGAAAGCATTAAAATCTAGTTAAAGACAGCAACATAAAGCAAAAATTACAATACAATCATAAATTAAATTAAAATGATCAAAAGGAAGATAAATTAAAATGTTATTGTGCGGATTTCATGCATATGCGCATGAGAAAAGAAATGTTTTTAACCTGGAAGAAAGTCTGATTTGCAGGTGCTTTAAGAGAATAATTACAGTTGCAGACAAAGAGGTGCTGTAATCAGAAACAGTATTCAGGCATGTTGCTGCTTCACCGTTTAGGCTCCATGTGCCTAAACATGTATGCTTGTTTATTTCTATAATGTAAAGTACCATTAGTATATGATTTATGTGTTTATTTACAAAGTTTAATTTCCAATGATGTTCATGACCTATTATTATTCTTTTCAATTGATTATAGTACATTTCTGTACTGTAAAGTGATCAGATTTCATTCAAAAGTTATACCGTACAGGCCAACTAGTACCTAATCAGTTTATGGCACAACACTGTTTAATTCATACTCCACCAGAAGCTTTGTCCACGACAGGGCAAGGATCAGTGCAGAGGGAACGTGTGTGTTCTGCTTGTTGTGCCCTTGTACCAGAGACGCGGTGGAGAACTTCTTCTAAATTTGCAGTCACTCCTATGGTCAATATTTTGGTACAAAAATGACAAAATAAGTCCAACATATTCAATAAATCCCTCTGCTTTCCTAACTACACGCTGTGGGTCAGCTGGTCCTGCTTCCACATAATCTGCTAGCACTAAAACGTCTCTCATCATCTCCCTAAAAAGTTCACAAAAAGCATCCCTCTCCATCCTCTCAATTTAGGACCAAAGCAATGGATCATACTGGATTACCATTAGCCCCGCACACTGACTTTGATGGACTAGGTTGACAGATGAAATAAATTCATGATGCACAAAGGGCCATGAAATAATTAAATAAATAGTGAAATAATTAAATATGTTTTTACATGCATTGATTGGTATTTTAATTAATTAGTGAAACATTTAATAACGCATTAAACTATTTACTTCAAATCATATTTAATTAATGACACATTTACACATATTTTTTAATGATATATTTAATTATTTCATTGTGGCACATTTACCTCTCCATATACCTACGCCCACTTCAAATGTTCGGCCAATCACACAATACCTCTGGATAAAAACTGGATAACGTTCAACTGGAATGCAGTGGACTGTTTCTGCGAAAGTGAGATGACAAAAGTTTGTTACAACAGGATCTCAATGGCCGCAGACTTCACGTTACTCCAGCAGATGGCAGCACTGCAAATGTTAACATCCTGACTGCAGCAAAACTTAAAGACGAAGAAGAAAAACATGGCTTCCATTGGACAGCGGTATGTTACGTCATCACGTTTAGTAATTTCCTGTGTTCGCTGCTTCTGTTCTTCTGCTCGGTACCGACATTTAGGTAAGTTGAAAGTCTTTAAAGGTAATAAACATTTACTTTTGTCGGAGTTTTGTGCGCAACATTAAATAATCAATTTATTCCATAGTTTACTAATTAGGTCAAACAATTATCCTTAACTTATCCCGAACGACCTTTATTCAAACGTCCTTGACAGGAGCTGCACCAAAGCGCTGCTAATCATCGTTAGCTTAGCAAGACAACAACTCCGGTCAGCAGCAGTAGTAATCATGAATGTTGGGGGTTAAACCTGTAATTAGACCGTTTTAATTAAGGCATTTCAGAAAATGCTGAACAGTAAAAGGTCGGTCAAATGTTTCAATGTTATCAATCTCTATCAACAGAAAAAGCCATTTGCGATTAATGATTAGTTATTCATTTCTTGTCTTTATTTTGAGCCATAGGAATGGATGTGTTGTACATTTTAAAACAAATATAATGAACATTGAAAATAACACAAACATGTTCTCATTTCATATATGCATACATACATACATACACATACACAAATACACACATTGTTGTAGCTCGAAAAGGAGTGGGAAGAAGAAGAGCTTATTTAATCCCACCCCTATTACAGCGACTCATTTGAGGCATTCAGGTGTCGACACTCATGTAAATCTTTCGGCTGCCAGTGTGCAAGCATATAAAGAAAACAGTAGAAAGTTACTAACAGTTGCAATCATTTGTAAAGAAAAGGAAATACGTTGTAATCATCATTAAGTGCATATTGCTGTAATATTTTGTGCTTGTATGACTTTCTAAAATGCTTAAGCGTGGAACAACCTTTAACTGATCATCCAGCTCGTTCCAAAGATCAACTCCAGAACGAGTGATGAACATCGTGTTTTAAGGTGGTTCGCACAGTTTTTTTTATTAATTTCTCTTCTTAAGTTATTTTCAAATCTTTATTACTAAACATTTTTTGTACATTATGAGGTAAGAAATTGTACTTGGCTTTATATATTATTTGTAAGGTTTTGTATTTCACTAGATCTTTCTTAGTAATCTTTAGTACTTCAGATATAATAAACAGTGGGTTGGTGTGGTCCCTGAAGTCAGCATTGTTCATATTTGAAGGGCTTCTTTTGGAGAATTGCAGGTGTTAAATGTTACCCTTTAATCTACTATGACTAATGTCCCAGTAAATCTAATCACTTTCAGCATCCTGCCTCCCACCCAGTTACATATCTCAGAAATATAAATATCATTTATTTAAATCTGGTCTGAGCTTTCGACCATTGCTTTCAAACACAATCTGTCCTCATGTTCATTTTGCATTTGGAAAAACCAGCACGTAGGCTTTAAAACACAAACAAGCTCATTTACATATCGGAGTAGAAAACTAATAGATTTACTGATGGAGATGGCTGTCAGCATGTGTAGAGCTCAGTATAATGGTGAAAACTTGACTTTAAAATGTATATTATTGCTTATCAACCATGCATTGTTTAGAGTCATTTAAACTGAGGAAGAATTCAATAGGTGGAAATGGTCGTATTAATTTAATCTATTTTTTATAACTATACATCTTTTTTTCATCAGATTCACCAAAAAAAACGTAACCTTTGATTGAGGTTATACTCCGAATCTGATTATGAACATGTGGTGACTAATTTTAGGCTTCAGATAATGAAGATAAAGTTTCTCTTCATCGGGTTCTGCTTTCAGGTTCAAACTCCTAATGGCGGCAACCTTTCGTTTACTGTCCTCCGTGTCAAGGCCAGGTAAGATCTCCACTAGAACCGAGTCTGATTAACCGGCTTTCCTGTGCCACGGTTTTATTTAAAGGCTAAATAATCAGGAATTGTTCAGTAAAAATAATTTAAAATGTTCTCATGTGTTGCGAGGGATAAAAGCAAGCTTCCCTATTAACAATCTGTCCTCTACATCAACAATGTCAAGCTTTTCTCCTTTCAAAATAAGAGTCACGTGACAGAATAACTTCGCTGCGCTGTGTAGCTCTTTACTACTTCCTGGTTCCTTAACCAATCGTATGCGACTCCCCAAGTTGCTAAGCAACAGCTCTCAACAACTATCAAGTTAATTTATTTAGTGAGACTAAGGGGAAACAGCCGCTGCGTGGCAGCTGCTGATTAATGCAGCTTTTGTTTACACTCTGTTTTATGCTAACGTAAATTAGCACGTGAAATTAGCGCTAGCATTGCAAAGCATAGCAACTTACTGTGTGTGAAACATCGTTGCTCGTCATCATGATGTTTGCTGGTGCCACGTTCTCCGTCCTTTGTAGTCTGGATATAATAGAGCCTGCTGCTGAATATCAGGCTGTAGAAACATATTTCAGTGTGATACACTTATTTCAGCAGTACAATAAACCTCCAGCATCAAGCTTGCTTCGCCTGGCACCATGTAGGCTACCGTCAGCTCATATTGATGAGAAAAATTTCTAATACATTTTATATTTGTCTAACATTTCTATTGTTTGATAAAAATGTTTTTTTTAATTATTTTTAATAGAATTGTGTTTTATTTTATTTTTATCTATTTATATATTTGTGCTCATATGTTAACCTTTTTATTATTCCTATTGATGTTTGTCCTCAGGCACTCTGGTGGCCAGCCATAGTACAGCAAGGTCCTTCAGTGTGTCGCTACAGAGGAGCGGATTCAGTAAGTATCCATCAGGCTGTTAAAGTGACGACGTTCAGACATTGGTGACATTCATGTTCCTCATAATAATTATGGAATATAGAAAATTCTAGCATAGTTTTCTGGTCCTGCAAGGCGAGGACCGTGTGCATCTGCAGGGAGGGCTGTGGGCTTTTTAACATTTCTCCTGACGTAGATAACCTCTCTGTCACGAAAACATCACCTGGTTTTACCCTGTAGAGGGCGTTAGGAGCCATTTTTTTTACCCACAAGATCCAGTTTTTCAAATAAACTAAAGAAATAACAATTTCATCAACAGTAAATGTAGCTTTTATCACAATTAAGCAATACTGTTGTTTACAGCTCAACAACACCACCCCTTTAATTTCACAATAATGAATCTCATGGTCTTAAAGGTGCAATGTGTAACAAAATCAAAGGTCAACTACAGAAAAATGTAATAAATGATTAAAAACTGTTTCTCTCTTGGTATCTAATCACTAAAATAACAGTTGTGTTCTCGTAGCATGAGCCGTTTATATCTACTTGCTGTGGGTCCACATACATGGCAGCTGCCATATTTGTACCACCAGTGTTACTACGGTGCCTCTGAGTGGACAAACAACTGTTTTAAACTGCAGTACCGGCTTTGTTTGATAGGAGCTAGAGCACTGTTTGAGATAAGTAATTAACGCCTTAAAGGGACCACGTGGTCGTAATGTTGAAGTCGTTCTCTGTAGTGCAGCCCAGGGACGTCACAGTTACAGTTTTCTTGGTACAAATACTGTAATAACTTTTCATGCCAAGGTAACAAAATAATATAGAAACAAAGTAAAGTAACCAAATCTCCTCTGTTCTGTAAGGAATAAATGAATCCTACATATTAACTCTGGATTTCTCTCAGATAAACAGATGTAGAAGGCTACAGGTCCTCGACCAGTTTTCTGGAAATTATATTTGAAAATAGTTAGAATTTTTTTTTTTCCAATCTTAGTAGAGAATTTAGAAACAGGAAAAAATCTAGCTAGCTTTGACTTCGCGTTGTCGTTGAGCCGAAAGCTGCTGTTTGACATAAACAACACTGGAAAAACAAGACCACGTATGTGGAATTAAATACGGTTTCCTCTACAGACCGTTGCACACGGACAGCTGAAAGTTATTCACCCCATGCCGGGTCAGTTATGTTGAAGCAGACGTGTTTAGTTTTTTCTAATCTGTGTAATATAACGTTAAGTAAACACTGCTGTTAACGTTGCTGCAAACCCAACAGGGTCTTACATAACTACAATATTGCAAATAACACGATAACGTTACATTTCAGTGTTACGTTAGAATAATTTAACCAAACTAGGGCTGCAACTAACGACTATTCTGATAGTCGATTAGTCACGACTATTAAAACGACTCGTCGACTAATCGGATTATGTATCTCATAATTATTTATTGGCTCTTATTTCACTTCCAGCTTAGAAATCTTGCATGAGGCATGTTCGAGCACTGCGGACGTACTTCCGTGGTACGCAAGGTCCGCTTTACAAATCTCACGTGTATTTAATTTATTTTCTAAGTTTAACGTGAAGTTATCTCAGACTTTTGACGCCCTCTGCCGCCGTTTTGTTCCCTGGTCGGCCGCCATATTTTTCCCCAAGCGGACTTTATTGCGCATGTGCACCTCAGCAGAGATGGGAAAGAAGACGATGTCTCACTCTAGGTTGTTTTTTTTGTTGACTATTTTTGTTGTCGACTAATCGTTGCAGCACTAAACCAAACTACTGAACAGAAGCGTAAAAAGTAGTGCTGGGCGCGTTAACGCGTTAATCGGACTTTGTGTACCTGCTCTTTGTTTGTCTGAACTGTGTTTGGTGGTCACAGAAAGGGTTTTGCTGAGATTCTGGACTGGGGATAACACAGACCTGAACCTACACCCGGAAGTCCAGATGTTAACGCCTTAACTCCCGGTGGCGGAGCTGAGAATAAAACCGTCCATAGTTTCCAACCTAATGACAAGAAAAAGAGATTAAAAAAATATTTTAGCCACGTATTTAGAGGCATTGTGGAAGGTCCAGAGAGAGACTTGCGGCTCCAGAGTTGCAGGTGGGAAACCCTGATTTAGTGTTTGTAAACCGGAATTTACTGGATTTTCTTTATATAACCGCAGGCCTTCTTTTAAAGGAAAAAGACATTTAGCACGTAACAATGCGATTAATCGCGATTAATTGCAACATGTCATGCGATTAATCACGATTAAATATTTTGATAGTTGCCCAGCACTAGTAAAAATCTAGTGGTGAAACATATTTAATGTATTTCCTCCTTTCTCTGCAACTTTTTCTGTCCTTCACAGAGTGGTGAGTCGTCCTCCACAATCACACCTTGGTCTTATGTTATAACCAAAGAAATCAGACGGGGATGATTTAATCCGTTAGTTTGCAGGGAAGAATTCTTGCCGTACTTTCCACTCTAACAAAACGAAAACAAGCGGTAACGCACGGATGTTTGACTTGGTGTTTGTTCCGTGTGAAAGTTGCACTGATCTGCCGATGTGGTTAACACATAATCCTTAATGGAAAGTAATGATGTTCTTTACAATTAATTAATAACCGCGTTCAATACAGCAGTTAACAGGGTTAGGTATCACCACTAATTCCTTGAATCAATTCAATTTACAACAGCCTGATTTGATTTGATTTTTGATGCAATCCGAATAGATTTTTTTTTTGTTGATTCATTTATTCATCGACCATCACCCTACAGCCATTCTGCACGTTAGAAAAGAGAGCAATGAGGACAGTCTGTAGAACACAATGTACGCTAACAAACTATTTCTTGAGTCAAAAAAAGAAAAAAATTTATAACACTGAGCCCGTTTGCATGACCATCAAAATCAGATATCTTAGCTTTAGCTGCTACATGGTCTTAGCGTTAGCTGCTAAAGTGAGAGCTAATAAGCTGCTAAATAGTTGACAGGTCAGCCCTACATTTAAAATTTGTATCATTGGGTGTCCAGTTATTTCAAATAATTAGAGCTTGCCGAGTACGAGTAAGTCAGGCAAGAGTAGCGTCACTTTTCTCACCGGCAGAGGAAATGTTTATATATAAAAATAAATAAATAACTAATTTATCTCTGAGGTTTTAAGCTGATATTGGATAAACAACATTTTGAATTGATTCAAATCAATTATTAAAATTTTTAAACCCAGCTCTAGCGATTAACTGTGAAATTAGGGAATTGTGACGTTCCTAGTGCAGTCATTGGTACACCTGATGCCACTGTACCCACTCGCAAAATAAAACATGGCTATGTCTGAAATAATTTACCAGTAGATGTCCGTCATTCTTAAACACCTTTAACTATGTGGGATTATTGTCATTATTTCCCTTAACTATCATAATTTAATAGATTATGATTCACCCAATCAAATAGATTATGACTGTCTGGGAAAAATGTTTTGGAGGTAAAATCTGATAAAATGAACTGAATATTGATATTTTTACATTGTTTTCCAGCATTTGATGAAGTTTACTTTCTTTTTAACTGAATGAAGTTAACCAGGTTTAGAAGGTTGGAGATAACGAAGGCAAAGCTTGGTTCTGGGAGTTTTCCTGTTGCATCACCTTCTGTTTCCTTTCCGGCTACGTTCGAGACCAATTTTGTAGATTTTCTTCATATTAATCAGAAGTTCTTGTTTACAAACCGCAGGCGGTCGTATGACGCGTTGAAACATGGCAGCAAGGACGGGTGCCTGCATCTCTTCAGCTCTTCCTGAGCTTCTGAGAGTTAAAATGAGGAGGAAGTTTGGCCCGATTAATGGGATGTTTTTATGTTATCACTGCCCACAGAATATGTGAACGCCCAGGAGATCCCTACAGACATGAAGTCCATCACAGACCGAGCGGCACAGACCCTGTTGTGGACCGAGCTCTTCAGAGGTTTGAGCAACTACCTACACCTGACACTGGTTTTTGTTTTTTTTGTTTTTGATGATGAGCATTTGAAGAGCAAGTTTTCCTCTTGGTGTGTTGTGTCAGGTCTGGGCATGACGATGAGCTACCTGTTCAGAGAGCCGGCTACCATCAACTACCCGTTTGAGAAGGGACCGCTGTCGCCACGCTTCAGAGGAGAGCATGCTCTGCGCAGGTGAGGAAGATGAAGACAAAGTGCCGGAAATGTCTCATAAAGGTTGACATTTGGGTCTGTTCAGTCTGGTTTTCTCCATGTGAGACTGATGTTGGTCAGATGGAGTCAGACTTGGTTTTTAGTGAACAGAGACGTGCACGACGTCACCGAGGCTTTCTTGGCTTTTTGGGGGGAAGCCAGCTTCTGTTTCCATCAACACTCTCAGGTTTCTCTAAACATGTTTAAAACACGCTAAAAGAAAACATCCGCAGCGCGATGAATTCATTAGAGAAGCGAGGAGTCGTTACGGTGCAGACACACTAATTATTCATGACTTAGATGGTTGCGATCTGCTGCACAATGAACGAAGTCCAGCTTTGTTTGTTGTACCTGTTTCGGTCTGAGACGTCTGTGTTTACCTGGTGTTTGGTGGAAGGTGCTACGCCTGTCGGCCACACGTGAGAGTGATGATGATGATGAGTTCTGATCCTAACTAAGCCTCTGTTGTGATGATGACAGATACCCTTCAGGAGAGGAGCGCTGCATCGCCTGCAAACTGTGTGAAGCCATCTGTCCAGCCCAGGTACACACACACACACACACACACACGTGGTTTGTGTGTGAACGCTTCACTGACCTTCCCAGCCGTTTTTAACCATCACAGCTGAGCGTCGCAGGAAGTCTCCATCTGTTGGTGTGAAAGTGAATTACACCTTTTTGCCTTTAGGCCCCTCCAGTACCAAGCGGCCTGGGGCCCATTCAAACATCAGCACTATTCGTTTAATTGATCTCACTCTTGGTTTAATTCTCCATCAATCTGAGAATTACAGACCAAAACCTGTAAAATACAGGAAATGAGATGATCACAGAGCCATTTACCTATCACACGTGTGGGACTTAACACAATAACTAGTAATTATCAGATTTCACTACAAATAAAAAAGAAGAAAATTTGATAAATTAAATGATGCAGTTGTAAAAATAAATGCCTTCAAAATAAAAGGTTCTAATTGAATCAGTTGTAAATAAAATTGATATTTTTCTATTTGAATTTAAAAAACAACATTAAAAGAAATTCATGTATTTAATTTTTTAGACTTTTTGTAGGAGGAATTTTCTTGCATCAGCAGACTAAAACATCAGGAAAGAGACTACCGGCTCACACCTGCTCACATGTTAAGACACAGCCGAGCCTCAGACCAAGATTTTACCTGGACTGTGAATCTTGAGGGTCTCTGCTTACGAGACTGCGGCTAGATTAGTTGGACAGTCCGAACAGGTGGGGCTGATCTGCCCACAGCGCCACCATCCGCTCCTCTTTCTGGATGGTCCACCCACGACGTTTCGTCTCCGGTTCTTCTTCGTCCTTTCTGTTGTTGTCGTTGTTCTGACTGTCAGGTTTCCTGTTTCCGGCTTTGTCAGAGCTCATCTATTGGTTGTTGGTTGTGTCGCGTCACCGCGACTTGCGATAATGTCAAACACGTTTGATGTAGACGAGGTAAAGACTGATATGAAGCAGCACAGTAGCACCTTAAACGTACTGATTGAGGTGACGGGAGCGCTGTGACTCCACTAAAACTCCTAAGATTACCTAAATACTTTCAGTTTTTAGTCTGGGACGGTAAAAATTGTTTGATATATGTCCAGCATAACCTGCTAAGTGAATCCTGACTAAAATGACTCGTGCAGCTTGTTAGACGATATTGGTAATTGATGTGATTTTTGAATGACTCAGCATGTCTGGTTTCATTATTTAACTAAATGTTTATGCACCGATCTGCCTTTTCGGGGTTCCGATCCGATACCGATATCTGAAATCGGGATATTTGCCGATACCAAATATGTTTATGTGAACATTATTGTCACTATGGTCATTATTACAATACAAGCAATAATAAATTACATTACAGATCTAGGTATTAAACACTTTTTTTCTTTTAGTAGTTCTTTAGCACTGAGCGAGTTTTCTTCACGTGCAGTTGTAGTCTCTCCACGGTAGGTCTCCAACTGAATAGCAGCACCCATTGGTGCACAGCTCACAGATGTGATGTACTTCAAACTCGCTGTCCAGACTGCTGCTGGGTTGGGCCTTGCGAGGCTTCCTGGGAGGTGGCTCGCCATTTTCTTCCCCTGCAGCTCCAACTTCAGCATTTCTTTGGCCCCTGTAGCAGCACTGATGTCCGAGAAAAAACGATCTTTGTATCTGAAACGGTGAAAACAAAATATTTAACCATTTACATTTAAGTTTTCAAGTTGTTAGTGAATTTTTAATTACATTTAGGCAATAACACTTAAGCTTCAACTGGCTTAAATGAAATTCATGAAGGATGTTAATTGTTATTCTCAACGCATTCATGTAATTATATTCTAAGACTTGAATTTTAAAATATTTTAACTTTTTTAAACTGTAAAAGTTTCCTTTTGATGATACTCACACAGAAACAGATAAAGACACACTCTACCTTGGATCGAGTAGAGTAGAGATGCAGTAGAGTGGGTTTTTCTCTGTGTCAACGAAGCG
>JBAMHW010000004.1:2995770-3021682 GCA_037177495.1 Rhadinocentrus ornatus
GAGCTCGTTTCTACACTGTTTTGGCCTCCGGATACGGTAGTGACGTCACTGATGACGTAGGCCGTGAACGGGTCTATTGGCGAGGATCCTGCCCAAGACACGCCTTGAAAGCCCGCCCCCCTCATTTACATAATGAGGCAGAAATACATAAAGAAATGTAAAAAGCAAACAGAGAAATTTATATGCTATTTAAAGAAAATGTAAAAGGAAAATAACACAAAATAAATACAGATATATGAATAAAGGAGGAAAGAATAAAAAAATCACCAAATGAATAAATTTAACTGAAGACGACATGGAAAAGTAAATAAATAAGGATATTAGCATAAAGTTAATTTAAAACAGCTGAAAATGACAAAAGAAATGTACATTTGAGTCGTTTTTTATAGGTTTCTAAATGGAAAAATATTTTTTATATTATATAATTTATTGGTACATTGCTTTGTTTGTTAGGCCATTTTTATTTATTGTATTTATTTTGTGATTTTGACTGTTCCAGTCCTCCACATAGAGAATCAGGACATTCCTGACAGGCGCGCTGAGCCCACCAATACCAAGAGCCCATTTTTGCCATGTTAAACAACTCAAACCTGAAAAACGTTTTCATGGTTTGAGCAGACGTAGCATTTAGGACTTGCAAAGCATCATTTAAGCTCTCCTGAGAATTTAAACCAAACGAAGCCTGTATCGCAGCATCAGCAGATGTTCCATAACTTCTGATTCTCTGGTCTGTCATATAGAAAGCTGAAGATTCTGAATATCCGACATAGCCTGCAGGAACAGATCGAACAGACATGATAGCTTTAGTGGCTCTATTCGGTTATTCAGATGGAGAAACGGTGAGTTTCTGAATGATCTGTAGTTCTTTGTGAAAGCAGATCATTTAACTAATTAGACTTTTCCAGGAAGCTGGTTCAGCCCAGATGCTGAGGGGTCTGAAATGGGCTGGGTTTCTGGTCCTACAGAGTCTTTCTCCTGATGATTACCCCCAACATTTTGGGGCAGTTTCAGATTCACACAGGAAAGTTTTCCTGTACATGCAGAATCCACCCACTTACACACTTCTTCATACATCCTGGCAGAAATAATGATCCAGATGTGTGTGTCCGTGTGTGTTGATGTGCATGATTGTCTCCAAGTTTGTCATTTCTTTGTCTTTTCAGCAGATGGTTGTGTGCTTCCGTCTCCCTGTCCTCTCTCTCTCTTTTTATCCTTTGAAAGTTGGTTTTACTCTGCAGGATGTTTAATGATGACTGCACTCAGATTGTAAGTTAAAACTGCATTAAGCGATCTAGGCTGTTGGATTAATTCATTTAGTAGACGATACGTTGGGTTTAAAAGGGGCATGAAGAACCAGTCAAACGTTTCTGTCACAGTAATGAACCACAGAACTCCACGACTCCCTTCACCAGTCCAGCGTGAAGAAAATTCACCTGCTGGACTCTGATATGTCTTCAGGTCATCAAACAAACTGGCCAGTATTTACAAGACGAGGGAATGAAGGTGATCCCACCTAAAGGGTCTGTGTGCTTTCAGTTGGCAGTTAATTAAAAACATTTGTTTCCCAAACCAATGAAAAAGATTTGTCAATGAGCATCTTTCGTCTCTTCGTGGCTCTGACACAGAAAACAAAGCATTTTGTTTTTCTGTTCTCTTCTTCTCTGACGGCTTTTATTTAGCAGCAGTTTTATCTGAAACTGCTCCAGAGCAGCCTGTGAGCGCAGCATCGGTTACCATGGTGATCAGCAGGTTCAAACTCGATACGCCACCGATCTCAAACCTGTTTAAAAACATTTGTTTGTTTTTAATTCAGCTCCTTTACTGCAACTTTATTCAGCTTCATTTATTTTACTTGGTCCTTCTCAGTTCAGCTGTTTTTCCAATTTATTTTCATAAAGTTTTATTTTTATTTTTTATCATTTTTTATTTTACATTTCATATATTTTAATAATATAACTTTGTTTAAAAAAATGTAATTTAACAAAATAATGTAAATTATGTTAGTCCAGCAAATCTGCCTATTTCTGAAAGGCAGTAATTTAATCACTTGTAAATCATTTCCACGATTATTTATGTTTATTCAAAGACTTTTTGTTTGTTTCGTTCTTTGAGTTTATAAAATGTTTCTCCGCTTGCACTTGCTAGCCAGCTAAGTTTGCTCAAAAAGCTACAAATAAGTGCAAACAAATATCGGTAAAAACAACAACTGTGCTCACAGTTTAACCTGCATTCGGACAGATTACAGCAGATTTGTTCTTACAGTTTCAAACTCTGCAGTTTTTCTTCTCATGAGACCTTACGACTGCGAGACCTGATGTCTTAAAGGCACGTTATCTCAACGTGACTGAATCCAACTAGTTCATAGCACATAGTTAAATATCTGTCACCATGGAAACACGTTATTTTGCTCAAATAACCTGTGAAAACCACCCAGTTGTTTTCTGCTTTACGAAGAGCTGCAACCAGTGTAACACTGCGTCATCGTCGCCCGAGTTGTTGCCCTTTTAACAGATTGCTGATTCTGGTGATGAACGAACTCAACTGCATCTTCTTCAATTTTCCAATTCAGATATTTTCATGCAGCACAATTAAAACTAGAAGTATTCAGTATTTCCTCAAAATATATGAAATCAGCTTGATTAATTCATGATCACAGAAGCAACACAAGCCGTTTGTCACGGAGACTAAATTTATTTAAAAATATTCAAAGACCTATTTTTTGTTGTTGTTGTTTTTTGTTCGTTTATTTTATTTTCCTTTTAAATTTTTTTTAAGTCAAAAACAAGCTGCCTGAACGTACACAGACCTGCCATGTTAGCTGATAAAGAAGGTTTGTGGTGATCCAGTAGCCTCCCCGATATTTCCTGGCTCATCAGTCATTATGAGTTTGTTTAATATCATCACTGCAGATCTGAGAGGAATTTTCTTTCTTTTTTATATTCCAAAATGTGATGTGAAAAGATGGTAAACTTGTCCTAAATATGATCAGCATGAGCCATAAATTTAGCTCTTCATTGTCAGAAACTAAAAAAAAAATAGCGTAATTGATTATTTCACTTCCTGTCCAAAATGTTCCCTAAAAACGATCCTGCTCTGGATGTTTGCATCACCTAATTTTATTTCTATCCTGATGCTATCATGTCCATAAATCAGAATAAAGTCAGCTCACTGTGACAGAGACTCAAACACCAGACATTTAACCAGATGACCTGAATGCAGACTCTCAGAAATATAGTTTAAAGAAACATTTCATAAGAGAGAAAATCGCTTAATGGAGCTTTAACTCGCTCTTTGCTGTTTCCTGAGTCATGGTAGAACCAGAGACTTTTCCAGTTCATACATCCCTTCATACAACACAGGAATATTGTTTAATCTGGTCAGTGAATTTCCGCCACGTCTCTGCTCCTAGCATGATCTCACCGTGACACTCTGCACATTTCAGCTGAGAAAACAATGAAAAACTGAAGTGCTCGCCACACATCCAAACCGTCATCTCCAAGTCTTCATCATTACTCATCACATGAGGAGCACTTGCTACCGGATCGTCTCTTCCTTCTCTAAAGTTAAAATATGAGTGGGGATTGTTTAAAAATGCAGAAGTTTGGAAAAATAAGAAGTTATTCCAACACGGAAACAGGCTGGTTGCGAATGTAAGAAGTTGCAGAACGAAGTTGGTCCAACGATGGTCATACATTATGTTGCCTTCACCCGAGAAGGGGGGGTCAGTCTCCTTAAAATGAGCTTATCATGTTGTTTCAGACTTCGTGTCTTTAAGAAGTGAATGATGGTGTCATCAGACTGGCTTCAACAGACTGAAACTACCTCTACAGTCGCAGGATAGTCACTGAAACGCTGCCAAGTACATCACAGTTGTAAAAAAGCCACAAAGCCACCTCCGACCAAACCGAGTTAAGATCACGGTGGCTTTCCCCCCCTTTTTGGTTACAAGGGGAAACAAGGGAAGGAGGCGTGAGGAGAAGAAATAGGAGACGTAGGCTCCGTTTCCGACAACGGGTGCTGGTCGGGGCACATCTTTTTTGTGTTTCCACACACGAAAATATCCAACCCAATCTGTCCTACTTGGTAGGACCCTTCCGGGTACCAATAATCAACCCGACCTAAAAGGGTGTAGAAAAAAGTCACTTCCCGTGGAACCTGGCATAGAAACGAACAGGATACAGTTGTAATTATCAGGATTTCTGAACTGATTTCTTATCAAGCGTGTTCTTATCTTCCAGTCACAGTAAGGAAACACAACCTGGCTGAACCAGTAAGACCAGCAGTCGCACTGTTTTACTGACCAGTATGGACTGGAAGGAGTCAGAGTTTCCTTCAGGTGTTCAGACCATCCCATCCTACTGCCCAGTTCCAGCACATTAATGTCAGAAACATTTTTTTTGCTTTGCACATACCATGGTGACTCAGATATTTCCATGCCAAGAGTTTTAAAACATGAATGGACCAGCTCTGGATCTCTTTCCTGTTCCATCTTATTAGATAAATGTTTGAACTGCTGCTTTAAACACAAGCAGGTGTAACAGAACCGATTCCCAACATCACCTGAGTTTACTCAGAACAGGTGCTGTGAGACCTTCAGGTGGTCAGACATGCCAGTGTAAGAGAATTGGGTTCCATCGTGGCATTTCTGCGTAAAACCATTCTGATACCATGATTCTGACCCTCACATTGTTTACTGGACAGTCTGTAACATCAACTCGGAAGCACACCTGTTTAATGCAGCAGGTGTTCCTCCTCCAACTCTTTCAGAATTATCTTGGTATTTTTACAGTTTTAGGTTTTTTATGCTGTTCATGTCCCAGGTACATTTTTATTGATGAGGCATCATTTAGACCTCAACAGGGACACCTCTACCTACCGTACCTCACCTCTGTAACTAAACACCTGATTCAAAGAAGATGGCCTCGCTTCATAAGTCACCAGTTCAGAAATCTTAGAACTTCAAAAAGTCCATGATAATGTGCAAATATGTGGCTTAAATTCAGTTCCGTTCCGTCCTAACATACCCCCGACTATTCCCCCTGAGCTAATCTAACCTCTTTCCCAAAACCAAACCTGGTGGAACATTGTGAGAAGCCAAAACATTAGCTTATTTAGCCGAGCCATGAGGTTCCAGTTTTTCAGCTGCTCCTCAGCCTGTCGATACAGCAAAACCATCCCCAAGAACCTTTCAGGGACAGTTATGTATGAAGTGCCCTGCGATGGACTGGTGGCCTGTCCAGGGTGTACCTGCCTGGTAAATGCTGGGTTAGGCTCCAGCTTCCCTGCGACCCATAATGTATGAAGGAGTAAAAGGTGTTAGTTTAGTGGGAGGAAGCCAAATCCGATGTAGTTGGCCGTCTGTGGCCCATAAACCAGCTCTGACCAGATTTAACAATAACTCGTTGTGAAGGCAGCGGCTTTGTGTTTGAGTTGGTTTAGTACGAAGTTTCCCAAAACGTTGAGAACAAACACTTTAATCTGTAGCCAGTTGATTCGTTCAGACTTTTCTTTAACAAGCTGGTTGACTTCCAGCTTCTTCTCCGACCGAATTCGTTGTGCTCAGAAACCAGAAGCAAATGAAGAATCTACTGCAGAAACAGTAGAAGTTGGATAGAGTCATGTTTCCATTGGTTTCCATCAGCTATGTTTCATTAGCGACCCGAGGACACTGTTTCAGATTTTCTGAGGAATCGGTGTCCATTCTGGCTAAATCCAAGATTTGTGGAGGTTTTCTGGGTCTCCTCGTGATGCTCCACATGTTTTCAGTAGGAGACAGATGTGGACTGCAGACAGTCAAACACACACTCCGTGTGTCTGAAGCCACTCTGTTAGAAATAGTAAAGAATCAAATACAATTATAGAACCACAGGAAATGGCATGGTGGTGTTAAATGTCTCTTTAAAGTCCCAACATCCACCTCCTCAGTGGTACCTTCAACTAGATGAGGTCCTCCATGGACACTGATGTCCCCCATACCATCACAGCTTTCTGAGGATATTTCTCATCTTTGACATGTAAAGGCAGACGTCAGTTTCCCCCCAAAAGCAGCTGAAACGTAGTCTCAGTTGACCACAGGACGCATGTCCACTTTCTTTCTGTCCATCTGAGATGAGCTGGTGTCCAGAGAAACTGCCACTGTTTCTGGACGGAGTTCATATACGTTTTCCTCCTTGTGTGATCCAGTTACAGGTTAAATTTCTGGATTTAGTGATAGACTGTCCTCCTGGTCCTTCTGAATCCATGTCTGCCTGAGGGCTTGATGGTCACAACTATCCAACAGTAGTTTCTGTCCTCGGCAATTCCACCTTTCCCCGGTCTCCTGAATATTCTCCTGAAATTCTGCTCTGTAGATGATGAAAAGCCAAAGTTCTTCATAATCTGTCACTAAGAAATATTTGTTAAACTTATTGATGATTATCTGATGGAGTTTGGACCAAATAACTGAGCCATAACCAATCTGTGATTGAATAGACTAAACCTATGGTGGATTCTCCTTTTATACCCAATCCTGACACCCTCACCTGCCACCAGTTAATCTGCTGTCTGGAGAATCTTCCAGAAGGATTTTACTGGATACTATAGAAACCTTTTTGTCTTTATCTGACTCTAGAAAAACTTCTGCATAGTGTGTATCTGCAGCAGATTAAAGATTCGGTCAGTGAAGACTGAAAATCATTTATTTGGTTGTTTGTAAATAGACATTTGAATAGTTTATTTTTATTCAGATGTGTTTGTGCGGAGTTTAATGAATGGTTTGGATGTTACCTCCAGTCAGAGAATCTCCAGTTTGAAGAATGAGAAGCTTTCCTGACCGATAAGCCGCCACTAACACCTGTCAGTCAGACTGTTGTGTACATGTTCTCGGCTGCACGGCATCCCGTAGCATCACCGCACGTAGAGCATTCAGCAGCGTGGTTTACTACGCCGTCCACATCCACAGCTCTGCTTCAAAATGCTGCAAAATCAGGTGCTGGAGATAAGTGGTTATAAAACTGCCTGCTCTGCAGCTTTTAGCTTTAGCTCCCGAGTCAGAAAGGTTCGGACACTCTGACAGCTACACACCAAAACTACACACAACCTGACTTCCGGTCACACAACCAACTTTCCTTTCCTGCTTTTTTTGGAAATGTGGTGTGTAACACCCATATCATTCAGGACCAATAGGGTAACCATGTTGTTGACTGAACATTCACATCCTCTTAGAGCAATAAGAGGAATATACTTACATCTGCCTCCTCATATAACACGCCGACTTTGTTCATTTCTTTTGTTTTCTAGTTACTTCTCATCAAATCATCAATCATGTGCCATCTTTCTGGAGCGTCAACGTTAGCAGCATCTAAGTGAGCTGCTGATGTTGATGCGGTCCTTCAGTGATGTAGATAGACTAGTTAGACTATAATAAGGTGGATTTGAATCATTTTTCTGTTCATGGCTGGGCTTTAAATTCACTTCATGGAATCTTAGCTCAGTGCTGAATGAGCTTTTTGGATTGTAATTATTTCAATGTCTTATCAAATCAAATTGGCCCTGTTTTGGTAAAATGTCCTTTCTAAGAAACAAACAGCAGCCTCTTCATGTTGGTTTCAGTAATCTGCTAACACATCGGTAACAACCTGACTGTCCTTTATGAAAGGACATATGATTAACACGTCCCACAGTTTCTTTAACTGCGACACACTTATCATGGGCTGGACACACAGGAGGCGACGTCACTCCTTCTCCGTCGTTACCTAGGGAGCGTGCGTGATGAGGCGGAAGCCGCTGCCCTCCTCCAGCCAAGCGGCAGGCGACATTCGTGCATGTGAAATGCTCGTTCACGTGGACGTGCACACGGCGGCTAGCAACGCGACACATGAAAATAGAAAAATGTTCAGTTTTTGTCTCATTACACTGGAACCAATCAGCGAGTGGCTTCATTGACTGACCAATGAGAGCAGGCTATACAGCGCAGTCCGTAAACACTTTCACGCCAGGGTGAATTTGTCCAGACGTAGGTCCTGGATTTATCTGGATCAGCCCTGAGGTCCGCCATCAAATGGTCATATTCAGCATGTTGTTTCCATATTTTAAAATCGGATGAACTCAGGCTTTTCTTTTTATTTCGCACAATAGAGGTAACAGCAAGATTTCTGTCAATTCGAGCAAAATCACACTTCTTCATACCTTGTCTGTCACGGACTGGTTTGAAAACCTCAAAATTCCCTCCAGCATCATAACCAATCAAATGTGTTGGAGAAAAGCGCTGTCAGATGCGACACTGCTGCCGTCGCTGTTGTGGTCGCCTGCCGTGTGTCGAGCCCCTTATATGAACACATTTTCTGGTTCACCTATGAAACAGTTGTAGTTTCATTTCGAGCTCAAAAAGCTTAATTTCGTCTTCCTAATACATTGACGTTTTCTTCTTTCAGACAAAGGTTCGGGTAGAAGATGTTTGTTTTTTACCTTGTGTAATAAAAGCAGAGCATCGTCTACCTGAACCTTCGTCTGAAAGATGAATCCCACGTCGTTCATTTCTGCAAACATCTCGGACCGAATGTGGCCATGAACTCTTTCCTGGTTCTCTTTTCTTGAATTGAATTCCAGTTCCCATTTGTCTTGTCATTTTCCATCTAAATCAGGAAAAGTCCCTTCAGAAAAGAGATAGGTGGTAATTTTGCCTGTTTTCTCACATACTTTGCACCGTTCACACGTGTCCGGTTACCCAGCAGCACACCGACTGACTTGTTCCTGGCCCAACACCAGTCCCTAGCCATGTTTAATGGACACAAGTGCGCCGTTTCAAAGCCTTGAAACAAAAATGCTTTACATGAACATTTGCTAAATTTTGTTCCAATCGGCGTGAATGAAAACACATGTTCCAAAATTCAGGTATAAATTACCCTAAAGGCCCACATACGCTCCCTTCACGTGCACAAATGAGTAACTCCGTGTCAAACGTTTTGTCATTTAGGTGGCCATGGTTGTTAGACAATACATCCACCAAGTTCACGTTTACAGAGCACATTTACTGCAGCCCATGTTGCCCAAAGTCATGAACAATAAAAGAACTACAATATGAAACACTACACAATAAAACTATAAAAATTTGTAAAGCACAGAGGGCAGTATAGAGTTCATAGTAGAGCCCCTCGCGAGACTAGTGGCTTTTTCCCACCAGTACCCACTCAGCCCTACTTTCATTCAGCCGACACCACATCACCCTGGCGTCTATTGTTCCCATTACAATAGAGAGCAAATGAGGCCACGTTCACTGTGTCGTCTTAGCAAGGTGGCTAGTAAGTGTCGTGAAGTCATTTGTTGTAAGACACAGAACAACAACTCCCCCGTAGCTGGACACACTCCCATTACAAGTCGCGCCTTCCAGGTCGCTCTGGCTTTTTCTCGTTGGCCAGCAAGCAGAAAAAGTTCTTCACTTCTGTGTCAGATCATGGTGGTTGTTTGTGAAACGCCATCTCTGCTGCCGCTGCGGCCAATCTTGTTATCCACAGTCACAGCTGTGGGGCTTTAAAGATGGCGGGTCGGGAGTCTCTCTCATGACAAAGTCGAAGTCTGGCTAGTAGGCATGCTATCTTGACACGTCACAATTTCCGGCCCGGTTCCCCACCTTCAGATTCCTAAAACTGTATCTACTCGTCTCGGGAAAATCCTGATGGGAAAACCTACAAGTCGGGTGGGGCGGTATCAGGCTGGGGTAGGTGGGTACTAGTGGAAAAAGGGCCGTATCTTCAATCTCGCCCATTTCCGCTAACACTCGAACCCCTACAGCTACTGCTGACTGTTTCAGTTACTTTCACCCGCTCCTGCAATGTGTGCGTCTCCCTGACCCATACGTAAAATAAGCTTATATGCACCATTTTATTAGAACTGGATGATTCAACAAAAAACTCTCAGTTTTGAGTCACAATTTTCATGTAAACTTGGGCAAAAAACTATAAGAGGTCTAAATATCTGCAGTTATTTAAAAAAGAATAAAGCACATCTATTAAACTGATGTACCAATATCACATTAAATTTTAACAACAGCAAAGAGAATAATTTTCTTTCCTTTAGTTTAACATTCACCAGTCTTTTGTCACCAACCACAGTTGCTGTTTCTTAGCCACCTGCTCCCACAAGACTTGTGTTGGTCCCACGGGACCCACGGGATCCCAGTCCCAGTGCCCTGGTTCACCTCCGAGTTCTGATGTGAAGTTCAGACAATGCCAAACATGGCGACATACACCAGATTATAATAATGTACACTCTCAGAAAGATGCTTAAGAAAGAGGCAGCACAGTAGTTGGTATGATTACATCATGTCTTCTTTTTCTTCTTTGTTCCTTTCGCTGGTCACATGTGAACTTTACAGCGCAACGCTGCCTCTGCGGGTTCTGGTGGCACTGCTCTTTGCTAGGTCTGGGTATGCTTCCATGAACCAACATGGACACAAAAAGAACACAGAAGACAGACAGAAGGCTCTGTTCGTGTCCGTATGCGTATGTAGCGTAAAGTATTAATGAGCCTTTATTACACATTCCTGTTACGTAACACAATGTTATCCCACACTTGTTCGTTTTACTCAATAAAGTTTTTTTAAAGGCTAATGAAAGACGTGGCTAAACTAAAACAGAACTGTTTGTTATGTGATGCAAATTTCTTAAGATTGTAAAAGAACTTCAGGAGAAACTATTAAGCGGGAATTGAAATTGATAAGATAGTTTTTCTCTATGTGGAAAATCACTGTTTCTTCTACTGCTGTTTCCTGCGCATGAAAAAAAATGATTTATTCCGTTAAAATACACCTCAGACATGTAAACACGTCATAATCAGGAAAAATTAAAAACGCCACAGTTCTGATCAGAATTGTAACCCAGTTGAAGAAACTGCACGGAAACTCTAGTGGCAAGTTTAGGAAGCCAGAAAAGAGCCCTGAAGGCAACGTTGGCCAGACCACAACATATTTTACCCTTTTGGCTTGAAGTGAGAAATAATCTGCTACCAGCAACATCTGATGGTTCAGTCAACACAATCCAACATGGAGAGGCTGATTTACTTTGATTGGTTTGGTTTGATAAACCTGCGATTGGAGCCCAACCCCACCTCTGTTTGGTTATGTAAGGATATGTAGAACTGATACTGGGCAGGTTTAGCAAAGCAGCATACATGCTAATGCTACCCCTTTCTAACAGCTCTCTGTGGAGAAAATTCAGCGTCCCTGCTGTTTGTGTTTTGTCTTTAAGCGTTAAGAATCTCTGCTTCTAACATGCACACCTGTAGGAGGACTCCCGTTTCCAGCTAACAGCCACTGTGTTCATGTAGAAATGCGGTGAACCTGGCGGTGTTAAAGTTGAACGAGCAGGGGCTGCTGGACAAACTGAAAAACAAGTGGTGGTATGACAAGGGAGAATGCGGCAGCGGAGGAGGGGAGAGCAAGGTTAATACACACTCGCTCGCTCACACACACACACACACACACACACAGGCACACAACAACACAAAACACAAAGGTAACTCTGGGTTAGTCTGTTAAATGTACAAAACGTGAAGAAGCTGCACAGATACAATACCACATGTGAAGAGAAAACTGTTCCTCTTTTAAAAGTTTCAAGCCTCCAACAGAAATAAAACCAAAAACTCACACTAGATTGAGCTCATTGTCATGAGAGCCATCCCACAGGTCGTATAGTAATCTGTGCTGCTTCATATGTTGCACCTGTTTGGTTGAGGTCAGGGTTGGCATGGACTAGAGGGCCAGATCAGGGTCCGGTGACCTCGAACCAGATGGCAGCAACATGAAAGCTGTTAATGGAGAGTTTGTGCAACTCGTCCAAACTCTGTGTTTTAGGCAGGGTACTGTCTGAAGCTTTTCATTGCAGCGCCTCTCACTTCCTGTCTCAGGGGCCAAACTGAGGGGCCCCAACAGCTCAAAAGTAGAGCGTTTTATAAGCTGATGACACGTGCAGACATGGTTCTTAAATTAAAAGCAATGTGTCAGAAAATTTGAAAACTATCACAGTCGATCCTGCCAATAGCAGCTGATCATCAGCGGGCCCCGTCTTTGGCTGCGAGAACAGTGTGAGAACCGCTGCCTCATTAATAACATAAGATAACATTGATAATGATGTTATTTATGTTATTCCCATTGAAGAGTGCCAGTAAACCTTGCCGTATTGAAACTGAATGAGCAAGGAACCCTAGACAAGCTGAAAAACAAGTGGTGGTACGATAAAGGAGAGTGTGGCTTCAAGGACTCCACCAATAAGGTTAGTTTTATGTCTGTGGGTCAGTCAAATACATTGTTCACACATTAACGTGCATGGCGAGCTCTCACAGTAAAGAGGTTAGCTACAGCTGTATGTGACACCGAAGACACGTGGAATGAACAGTACGATGCTGACCAGAAGATGTCTGCTGAATGCTGAAGTCTGTCCATTTGTCTGTATGTTCAGAGACAGTTGCATTGATCTCTCCATGGATGCTGGGAGTTTCTGCTTTCCTAAAGGCTGCCTGGAGTCACTTTTAGGCTGTTCGAACTGCAGACCATCCCACAAGGGTTCATGTTGACTAGAATACTGTGATAACAAAGCACCTCTGTTCAATCTGTTATTCTATTCATCTTCCTGTTCACTTTCTCTCTGACTACAGTCTCAAGCCTTGTCTTGTAACACTGAGGAGGCTTCACACTAACACATTTACTGTAGTGCTGAAATTAAATTTGAATATGAAGATAAAGAGACAGAGAGAAAAAGAGGAAAGGAAAAGGTTTAGCTTTCATTTTCATATCATCAGATACATAGAAATCATTTCAGTGCTGTGCAGAGCCACAGAATCTCAAGATGGATGTTACAGACTCTTAAAAGTGAACTCTGTGTTAGTTTAAGTAACTAACCAGTTGTATTTGATAGTGCAGTTATAACAGATCTAGTTAAGTTATCACTTATTCCAACGGATTTTATCCATCCATCATGGACTTCAGCCCAGACATCTCTTTCCACATCAGCCCTCTGTAGCTCCTCTGGGGCATCCTGAGGTCCACCCCCATGAAAGTTAACAATTCCTCCAGCATGTCCCAGGTCTGTCCCTGCGTCTCCTTCCCTCCAAAGAGAGACAAAAAGGCAGAATCATTTTAGGAGCCATATCTGCGACTCCTTTCATTGAGGAAGACCAATGTGGCGTTACATCGCCGCCAAATACCTTGAGGAGCGTATTTATCAATTCAGCAGCGCGTTTCTTAATCGAGAGAGCGCAACGCTCTGATCGCGGGAGGTTTTAATTAGTCGCGGGGCCGTGAACGCAGCACAGCCAGCGTAAAGCACGACCCCCCAAAACTCATCTGTACGCTCCCTCTGTTCAGTGGGCGTGTTTGTCAGTTGGGGGCGGGAACTCTTCTGAATGATCTGATTGGCAGGATGGCGACAGCTTTTTTTTTAAGAGCTTGGTGCAGCTTTATGGCACCAAGGTACAGAAACATTCACAAACATGACAGTTTAAACTAAAAATAAACTCTTATGGGACCATCAGGAAAGTTTTAAATGACAGTTTAAGAAATAAAAATAATACAGAGGTAAAGTTAATATGTTTACATCAGGACAGCGACTCTGCGTTAAAGCAGAAGGAGAAGAGCGGGGTAGCAGAGGGAGCGTACAGATGAGAGTGGGGGGTCGTGCTTTACGCTGGCTGTGCTGCGTTCACGGCCCCGCGACTAATTAAAAACCGATCAGAGCATTGCGCTCTCTCGGTTAAGAAATGCGCTGTTGAATTGATAAATACGCCCTTCAAGGTATTTGGCGGAGATGTAACACCATACACCAAGACCCCCTTGGATCCCCCCCACAGAACCCGCTGAAGGGTGCAATTGTAACCCTTTTCCACAAAACTCATGTAGACTTGATAGTCAAACTCCAATGGCCCCCTGAGCAGCTCTGGAAGGATAAAGATCTGCCTCACTGTTCCACGATGAAAATAAAAACCAAACTACAACTGGTCAAAACCTGCCAGTAAACCCAGTAAAGGCTGAAAAATGTGATCCGCATATAGTTAGAGCATACCACTACCATCCCAGTCTGACGCTCCAAAGGCAATCCATGCAACAGTGAAGAGCCGTGTCAGCTGAGACAGCCTCACAACATCCAGAGCCTTCAGCATCTCAGGGCAAATCTCATCCACTTCCAGCACCCTACCTGCAGGAAGCTTTTTAGCTATCTAGGAAACTTCTGTCAAGGTGATGGACACACTTCCCCCTCAAGTTTCTCAGGCTCTGCTTCCTCAAAGGCATGGAGGCTGAGTTAAGGAGATCCTCAAATGGATTCTTCCAACATTTGAAGAGGCCCCCTGTTCAGGACAGCAGTGCTTCATCCAGACCAAACATCACCTCGGACAAGCCTTGCCTTCTCTTCCTGGGGTGCCAAATGATTTGCCAGAACTTCCTTGTGGCCAACCAAGAGTATTTCTCATTGAAGTCCCTCTCAACAAGATAAATTATGGAAGAACCACACTAAGGAAAGGCAAGCCCAGAGACAAGAACCACAAACTATGTGAGCGTTAAACACTGAGTTAATGTCAGCAAAAATGCCACCTTAAGCATGGAGAATTTGCAAGGATACAGTTTCTCAGTGCATCATGGGAGGTTCTCTAGTTGTTCAGGCCTATAGCAGCACAAGTAAAGGAATAGTTCAGTGTTACCAGAGGATGTCTGCCTCCTGAACCCAAACTGGGAGCAATGATGAATATATAATTGATCTGTTAGTGATTGAAACGCCGGGACGAAAAGTTTTTTTTAAGGTTTAAAAATATCAACCTTCCAAACCTGAACCTTATATACAGTCAAAAAAGGTCCAATCACCAAGTTTAAAATTCTTTAATTGTCCAGTTGGTTCCATAAACTGTTGAAGACTCAAAGGAAGTTAACGCTGACTGATAGAGTAAATATTTTTCTCTCTAAAAGAAACAACTTTATCCTGAAACTCGTGAAGTCATGACAGTGAAAGGGATACATTGCTCAACAGAGCTGTGGCTCTTAGTCAGCCAAGCTACAGAGATAAAAAGAAACTCGGGTAGTTCTGGTTCTGTTAAAATCACTTTTAAGATCAAGCTTTATGGAGAAGAAATTTTTAATAATTATGAAATCTTTCTCTTTCTAGTTTTTGTGATGTAAGTACATAAAAGTAAATGAGGTTGATTTCCTTCAGTCTACATCGACACTTATTGTTCACAGTATGGCTGCAGTGCTGTAAAAGCAAAACTAAATAAGTTTCCAACCTAAAAACGTCTGACTCATGGCATACTGACATTTATTATGCACATTCCAGCATGCATTGCCCTGCAAAATCCCAGGCCTGACAAGCCACACTTCACAACTTTAAATTCCAGCCCAGAATATCACATTACAGCTGTGTTTTGCTTTATGGTACCGTGTCACATGGCAGCGACTTGATTTCAGTATAATGGCCATAGTGAATGTGCACCTTGACTCATTCACAAGAGGACATTATCAGAGGAAGCGAGGGAGCCCAAGTGTGAAAGAGACAGCGCAAGAGATAAGACAAGAGTTAACCTCAGAGAGGCCTTTCCTGGCTGGAGAGGTCTCAGACAAGAGACAGGATGAAGATGGATGCAGAATCAGCCATCAAAGTGCAAAGAATCTGCCAGAGTTCAGTAGTGCTGCTTTAACAAGATAATCAGCAAGTGCTACCTGCCATCCACCTGGACCGGACCAGGCAAGCAGTGATGTTGAGGCCGATTCCTGGCTACCATCATTAGCTCAGCCGCTCAACCCTGTCCAGGTGGACCAAGGCTGCTCCTCAGACAGAATCAGGTGCTCACTGTTAGATACCATTCACCTGGACATGGTTGAGTGAGTGGTGGTGCAGTTGCTGGCTGCTGTTGACTGCTCCCTCCCTCAGCCAGGAGACAATGCAGCCTGTACTTGCTTCTCACGTCACTGGTGGTGGTGATTTGGGCAGTGTAAAAGGTAGCTAACAGTACTTTATGTTAATACATTTGTTCACTGGACAGCTGAAAGTCTCCATTTGTTGTTTCTACAGTCACTCAGAAACATTAAAGTTACTCACAGAAGCAACCATAGCTTGCTTTTATCAACCCCGGTCTTTGTTTTGGTGGCTCACCATACTGTTATGTTCAGGTTCTGATCACGATGTGATCAATAACATAGCAGGCTGCCCTGTGATGTCTTGATTCGTCCAGTGCAGATTAGAGGTCCACTCACCATGTAAAAAAACAAAAGAAGTGCAGTTTAAACCTCAATATAGGAACAAGCTTACGTGGTTCTCAGGCCTGTAGACACGTTGTTTTTAACTGCAGCAGAAGAAATGTGCATTCTAGATACTCGCACAGTCCTTGGAGCTGATGCTGCATGTTGGAATGCTGATTAGCTTAAACTTAACTAGAACCAGAAGGTCCAACAACGGATTTTATAACAAATATGAAGTGCCAAAAAGGATTAATAGCTAAGTGAAAAGCTCAGACAACAGCTGCACTTGACAGTTTTCTGACTAAATGTTAAAGATTTGCTTTAACGCTGCAGAGCAAAAAGCTTGAAAAAACTCAACGCCCTCTGTGGACTTAGAGTCCCAAGGCCTCTAAGTCCAGTAAGACTCGTTCAATCAGGGTGAGCAGAGTTAAAGCCAGCTGTTGTGCTTCGTACTCGCGAGTCAGCCTCCACCCACCTGAGGTCGTGCTCCAGTCCCAGCAGCGTCTGCTGACACTCGGTTGGCTCGGCATTAATCGTGTCAAAAAAGCCTACACCCGTCTCTAATTGGGTTTATTTACTAATGTTTGTTTGGGCTTCCAGAGGGCGTCAATAAAACCACTGCATAGCACTCACAATAAAACCCAAGATTTCACGTACAATATGAAATGACATGTAGTTAAAACCCAAACAAATCATGCAGTTTGGCAATCGCACTTCCACAGATAGTACGGTTTGTTTGGCACAGTGTGAACACCAACCGCAATCTGATGCGGACCAAGGGAACAGACTCTGGTCCGCTTGGAAGGCGGGGGTCTCGGTTCAGTTGCACAGGACTACTACATGTGTGCAGAGTAACTAACTGCGTCAACTGCTGCTGATACTGGACACGTTCTGCACACCACAGTGAAACTATGAACCCCAGGACTGCATCCAGTGGCTCTTCTGTTTGCTGTTTATTTGCAGTGAAGGAAGAGATTTCCTCTTCTGTCTTGGCCAATCAAGAATCTTACTTTAATTTATCTTCCTGCTTTTCATTACTGATCAGTGGTTGTTTTGGGGCGTATCGCCCCCTAGCAAGTAGTAGTTTTAACTATGTAAAGTTGTCCGGGTGGTTTGAGTTAAGTGCAGGTTGAACACAAACCAAACCAAAGGAAGGTGTACTTTCCAAGTTCCCCCGACTAACCTGGTGTAAATGCCTCCTAAAGCACCAAAACCAAGACTGAACATCCCCACTCTCTAGCACTTTCTTCCAGACGCCATTGCACTGAGCTTACAAAGAACAGGCTGGTGTTGTGATATCAGAGGCCTGACAGCAGTGACGAGTGCGGTTTGTCGTACCCTGCGGTTCTCTCAGACTTCAGCTCCTTTCACACAGCCTGCATAATTAATGTCCCCCTGAGCCGAACTGACATCTGTTTGTAAAACCAAGCATTGAACACCGAGAGTTTAAAAGATTCAGATGCAGACGTGTTTTGATGTTTCCTCTGGGACTCTTCCCAGGACAAGTCCTGTCCAAACACACCAGGACATCTTACCTGCACTCATACGTTTATTTTGTATAGGTGTACCTGATCTACTGGTACGCTGACATTTAAATGTTTAAACTGAGAACTATGCCTTTAACTGCACTGGAGCTTGAGTGCTGTTTTCTTCTGGTCATTTTTGATCAAAGTTTCTGCTAAATTACTAAATGTAGCGCCACTTGTCCTCCTAAGTCACTTTACCAGTTTCATTCATTGTAGTCCAGTTATAATCCAGTTTTAACAAATGATCAACATTAGTCCGACCAGAACCAGAACTAAACCTGCAGTCTGAGAGTGAAGTGCTCTGTTGGGAAAATGTTGAACTGGAGATCTGTAAGGGCACATTCACACTGGTTCCTCTTTAAAGCAACCCTGTTCCGCTTCCACAGACGGTACAGTTCATTTGAAGCGATGTGAATGCGCAGACCGAAGTAGCGAACTCTGGTTTGCTTGATCTGAGGTCTCGGATCACTTGCAAGCAAAACCTTCACTGCTAGCAAAATAAAACGGACCACCCAGTGAACCAAAGAGAGGCACGTTGCATCTGGCTGCCTTTTCTGCTGCTCCTAACGACAGATTCTAATGAAATCGGATCAAGTTTGGACAGAAACCTCAGGACCGCAGAAACCTGGTGTTGTTCCATTGTATGCTTGCAGTGATTGGGCTGTTTTTGGTCCAGGCCAATCAATGAGCTGGATTTTCCTCGTCTTTCTTATTGGTCAGCGGTTGTTTCAGGGAATATATCACCCCCTAGTGAGCAGCTGTTGTATCTGCGTTAGGTCGTCCAAGTGGTTTGGTTCGCTTCAGTGTGAAAGCAAACCAAGGCAAGATGTGAAATTTTATAGAATTTCCCACCCAATCAAACCAAGTCCTCCGGACTAGCTTGGTGCAAACTTCAACAGAGAGAGTTTACAAATGAGGCAAAGAATTTTAAATTAACTTCTGGATTTAACGGGAAGCCAATGAAGAGGAAATAAAACTGGAGAAGCACGATGTCTGCTGCTCACCGGAACCCCTGCTTCTGAGAGATCATCATGCTGCTGGATTGTTGGAGGACTGCACCTGTTTCTAGAGAATTCCTCACCTCAGAACTCAGACCGTGCACAACTCCGTGCCTTGTAAATGTGTTAAGTCAGTGGTTCCCAAACTGGGGGGCCCAGAGCCATGGCAGCGGGGGCACAGCAAGGCTAAATAAAACCTAGAGTTTTAACTGCCAGGAAAACATGGACACATTTATAATAGTAACAATGGGCAAACAATGACAAACCAAGAACAGAGATTTCAAGTAGAAGAAAGTATAATGAGGCAAATCTGGCTTCTCTAGGCCTGACCAGGTGATGATCGAGTAATGGTCAATGGTGGGTGATGAAGACAGACCACAGTGTGTTTTGTCTCATAATATCAACATCTGGCAGTATGAAGCCAAACAAGTAATAACGCTCGTCATCCTGAAGTCAAAGGAAAGACTGGATTACTTTAGAAATAAACTACTCACCTCTCATATATAGCAGAGGTGTTTACTGTCTTAGTGAAAGTTGGGCTCACCTGAAGAAGTTTGCAGAGTTTCCTGGTTTAGAAAATCTCACTACAGCGGGTGAGTTGATGGTTCCTGCTGCCACTGACTTGGTTTTCACCGTAGTTACAAAGCAGCAGCCAGTAAAGTAAAAACTGTTTCTTCGTACGTTCTTTTAAGCTTCGGGGTGCATGTGGTGCTGGGTTCGGGGGGGCTTGTCAATGAAAGGGGCCTAGCAGAAGAAGTTTGGGAACCACTGAGCTAAGTGATAAAGGAGGTTATTAGATGGATGTTAAGATCACAGCAATCATATATTTATGCATCCTGAGCGAGCAGAGCTGACAGTCCAACGCCAACGTAGCTGGATTATCTTCTCTACAGTGTTTCCTCCGTGACCACCTCTAAAGTATTCACTGGTAATATTTCCATAGCTGTGTGTTGTTATCGAAGCATGTGAAGCTTCATGGTTCGTGTGTGCGAGCATGCAGAGGGTTTTCCAGCCCGCAGAGCAGAGAAGTCCTAACATGAGCTTAGTTTCATCACACTGACTTGCACACTGACACACTGGGAAATGTCAAGAATCTTTAACATGTGCATGTTAGATTTAGTTCATATGTTGCTGTTGTGTGTTTCTGAGTTACCAGCATGAGTTTATTCTGATGCTGCCAGATTATAACATGAAATGTGTCTTTGCTGCTTGCATAAGAACAGCTCACTAACACCTGTGTGTGTGCTGTGTGTGCGTGTCAGGAAAAGACCAGCGCTCTGTCGCTCAGTAACGTAGCCGGAGTCTTCTACATCCTGGTCGGAGGTCTGGGTCTGGCCATGATGGTAGCTCTGGTGGAGTTTTGCTACAAGAGTCGTGCTGAAGCCAAAAAGATGAAGGTAAGTCGCTTCATAAAACGTGTTTCATGCCATGATCGGTTTGTAATCAGGAGGAGTGTAACTGGAAGCGTTCTGTGTGATCCGTGTTGCCCTGGAAGCTAGATGTCATCCCGAGAGGATCCCACTTAGGCTCATTTTTAAATAAACAGACACATACACAACAACCACATAACCAAAACCTCCATACATGACCCCAAACGTGCGCTTTAGTTTGGCCTGGTGAAGTCATTCAACAGCAACTGAGTGTTAATTTAAAATCAGAGGATTGTTTTTATTGGTTTAATCCAGATACAAGAACCTGATTTACTAAAGGCTCCCATCTGCTGCAAATTCTGCCTTCTGAGAAAGTGATGCTGTGAAGTGGAAACAGTCCTTTCTGGTCCTTTTTATTAACGTGAATTTATTTTTCACAGCACAAAAATGTAAAGAGGAAAGTATTTAAATAAATCATGTAATGGGATTTACCAGTTCATGCAGATTACTGCTGATTCTCTAAAACACAAGCAGTTCTCCGTTTATGTGCTGATGTGTCTTTTAAAGCTGCTGTGAGGAAGAGGATGGGAGAGCATGGGATGAAGGGGAGAAATTAAAAAATGTATTTACTGAAAAACTGTGAAAAAACAACCATAAGTCCAAAGAAATGGTTTTAGTGTCTCCACTGTCCGACTTCATTTTAACTAAAAAGGAGCAAGTGAAGAATTTGATGCCGATGCAGCAACTTCCCTGGTTGGTCAGAGGCTAACAGAGAAGCTAAACTGCGGTCTGCTCATATGGGCGTTTTTCTGCTCCAGGACATCAGGTCAGTTGAAAAGAACGAGTTAAATCCATGAAGATCTACAGCTGAAATAAAGTAGAATTGCAGTATGAAGATGTGCTGCAGCGGATTGAAGAACCTGTGCAGAAGAAGCTTGGTGTTGTGCGGGTTGAACCGAGATGAGCAGCAGATTCAGGAGGAAACTGTCAGCAGCTGAGAGTCATTCTCTGTTACAATTAAAAACTGACTGGATCCACGCGAAGCATCGTTATCTGGTGGTTTTACCCTTCAAGGGAATTAGGGACTTTTTTTGTCCTCCAATGCCCCGAAAGGATAGTAAATTAGTGCTACCTAAATCAGAACTTCTGACCAGATAGAAACTTCATCCTCAGACTATAACAGGAAACGCGTGTCCTCATTCAGAGCTGGAGATGATTTATGGCCACATGTTTTTAACTATGTGTCAGTTTGGAATAGCCAACATTTAGCTAAGATCTCACTATAGAAGTTGGAATATAATGATAGTTTAGCCTTAAATTCATAACTGTTTAATTTGGTCTAATCCAGCAACAAACAGGAGGACAGATGATCAATGATAAGAACTAGGGATGCACCTACACCGTTACCAGTATAAGGTATCCGTCCGTGTGCCTGTTCATAAAAGTGCTCTGATACTACAAAACTGATACCAGTGTGAAAAAAACTAGTTAATGCGAATAGATCTATCTGTGGAATTGACGTGCATCTTTTTAAAAAAAGCATTAATAGATAAACCACTAATCACCACTAAACCCGGTGAGAAATCTGAGGCTGACGCCCATGTTAGCAAATGCCACATTATAGCACCACAGACCAGCCCTGCTCTCCGAGCTCAAGATGCCCTTCCAAAAACTTAACAGCAAATTGGACGGATTCCAAACAACCGTCATCACCACTGTCGTCACTAGAAGAAAATGACTGTGTACCAGCGGCTGGAGGAGGTAGAAACTTCATGCCTGGGCTTCAAACTCAAACACGAAGCTAAAGGCTAAGCTAACTGACCTCGAGGGGAGAAGCAGACACTGCAACGTTCGGCTGGTTGGGCCGCCCCGGGTAACTAAAGGTCCACAACCTACGCAGTTCTTTTCTAAACGTCTGCAAGAAGCTGTGAGGGAATCTTCTTCTCTGCACCGTAACTGGACCGGGCTCACCACAACGCGACCCTCAAACCAAAGCTTGGGAAAAACCACAACTTGTTACCCTCGTGTTTTCACCACTTCCGGAGAAGGGAACGGCTGATGCAAGAGGCTCGGAGGAGAGGTTCATTCATCCAGAGTTTACGAAGACTGCTCTTCAAAGGTGCCCGACCAGAGGAAGAAATATAAGAAAGTGATGTCCCGCCTTTACAAGATGGTATTGAAGCCATTTCTCCTGCACCTTCCCAGACTTTGCATCACCCAGCAGGACGACTCCTGAATCGGTGACTGAGGCCGAGCAGTTCTACCCAGCTCTTTATTGTTACAGCTATAAAAACTAAAGTAATGTGTTAAACTTGCGGTGAGAAAATTTTTGCAGCCGCAACAGGAACCTGTAGAAGCTGCTAGAGAGGAGGCCTCAGCCTCATGGTCTTCACCAGAGGTTCTCAGTGAGGAATAGAAGTTGATTCAACAAAGAATAATGACTGCAGCACTATTACGTTTCATAATGTTTTTATCTAACAATTATTAAATCATATTTGGATCTGTAGCAGCAGATCTAAATGAAGAAATGAATCTCTGGACAATGGACCATTGTGTCTCTGAGTGGTGGCCTGGTGGCTGGAAGGGCCTGAGGGAATTATCTTCATAACTAAACAACTTTGTGTTACAACTTACATGAAACGTGTTACGAGTCAAGGTGGAAAACAGGATCCAGACACTGGAATGGGAACGAGTACAGAGTTTATTTGGGGGAATCAAAGGATGACTGAGCAGAGGAGGACGTGAGCGGCAGACAGACGGGATCTCTGGCTAGAGCAGAGCGAAAAGAGTTAGAAGGTTTTAGCAAAGACAAGATGGTCACAAAACTTTGAAATCTGGCGGAGACATGAAGGCTGATCTGGTCTTTAACACTCGCTGCTTGATTGCAGCCTGAGGTGCAGATGAGGATCCGATTGCCAGGGAACAGGCGCGCCCACCGGTGCCAACACCGGAGCAGGACCCACAGCAACATGTTTTTAACTGGAGCAGTTTTTACAGTTTAATGTGTCTTTTCTGATTGCACCTTTACGTTGGTTTAGGATTTGCACTTGTGCCGCTTCTTGCCCTGGACTTTTGCACTGATTGTTATTTATTTTTAACTAAATGTGATTTATTTTGTGCTATTTATAATTTATGTAGCAGTTTGTTTAGTTTAGAGCAGGGTTCTCCAATTCGGTCCTACGAGGGCCGCAATCCAGCAGGTTTTCCGTGTATCCCTGCTTCAACACCTGCATCAAATTAAATGGATCTAACAGCCAATCAAGTTCTGCACAATGACTCATTAATTCGAGTCAGGCTATTCGAGTCGGTATTGGCAAATACTCAAATGTAAGTACTTGTAGTCGGTTTGTAAAAATGTGGTATTGGTGCATCCCTAATAAACGAAAGGAAAGCTGGTTTCTCCCGGGATTCCGGTTCTTCTGGGCTCCAGGTTTTGTAGACGCTGTAGTTCAGTGAAAATGATGTGACTCATTCTGTACATCGTGATCTCAACCACACAGAACCATGCTGAAGATTTTGGATGGTCCATTCATCATCATCACCATCACAACATCATGGTAGATGAAAGCTGTTGTGGTCCAAAACCTGACGGAAAACCCTTATATTAGTTTTTCCTTCAATTTATTTTTTTACTTTATTTCTTAATAATCAACAATGACTAAAATCTTTAACCCTTTAATGTTGCGTGTATCAGATTTAATACAGTTTCTGAGACCTTTTGCATCACTGTATGGTAAAACCTTTGTTGAAAACCCTGTTGTACACAATCTGATGCTTGTCTTCTGTCCCCCGGTGGACACAAGAACAACGATACCACAATGCACTACAATAATTTTGACATATCACAGAGCAGAATGAAGAAAATGATCATTTCCTGGTCAACAGCGTCATGTTTGTTGTGATGAAAGAGGTGAAACGATTTGTCCCCTTGGCTTATTTACATGAGTTAAAGCACATAATGAAGTCCAGTTAAAACGGCTTTACAGCAACATTTATCTGTTATACAAGCTGTAAATCTGCAGATTAACGTGCTCGTGTTCTTTGTTTCACCAGAACATCGGTTTTATGGTTGCAGATGTTCCAGTGTGTCGTAGTTTATGTCTCCTAAAACTTCACTTTCAGTTTATTCTCACACACTCATGTTTACACAACTAAGCAAACGATGTGAGTGTGAATTAGGTGACAGACATTTACACGGCAAAGGAACAAAGCATTTAGCTAAGCTGAGAGCCTGCGATCTTCATCAAACCTCCACACAGCAGCTGCATTTCAGGTGGACTCCCTCCCATGATGCATCTGCTGAACACTGCGTTTCCTTCCCAGCAACACGAGGTGATTTCTTTACACAAATGCTTCTCTGCTCCCTCAAGCCAGAAACTATCCTGGAGGAGCCTCCAGTCCTGTTAGTGCAGCTGGAGAAGCAAAGAGATGAGTTAGCACGACAAGGAGCACCTAAAGGGTTTCCTGAAGCGGCTGATGCATGAACGCATGGGGCAGGAAACTGCATTAAAGCACAGCAGGGGTTACATCCTAGCTTCCATTTTATCCATTAAAGCTCTGAGTCTGTTTTTAGGTCTCCTCAGCCTTTTCAGCATCAGGTGGAAATCAGCTGATCATCCAGGTGATCATAAATGACCACTCTGATCACAAGAAGTCAAACGTCATCCTCCATGATAGCACAGATGGGAAAATCTCAGCCCTGAATGGAGAAGCATGTTGTGAACGCCGCTTCTGCAGGACTGAACTCAAATCTAGCAACGTCCGTAGAAAATGTTCACTTTCTGTCTTCCATGACCGTCCTGAATTTATGTTTGGATGTTGTGAGGAATGATGAGTGACAGTCTGAAGCTGAAGACTCATCTTTCTGTGAGGAAAGTCAGTACAACAATAACAATGACTGTATCTTTGTTATCATGAAGGTGGCCGCCAACACCTTGTCGTCACCCCAGCATTCAGGAAACTACACACACACTCTGACTTCTCCTCAACACGCCCCCAACTTCAACGTGCTGTCTCCCAGCCACCAGCCAAACTACGCCACCTATAAAGAGGGCTACAACGTTTACGGCATTGAGAGTGTCAAGATCTAGCACGGGTAGGAGAGCGATGATTGACAGCTAAAACTGTTTTAACCTCACAGTCATAGACAATGTTTGGACATAACCGAAAGTACCTGAGAGAGCAGGTGGATTCATCCTGAGGTGCTGCAGCAGCTTCATTGGCAAACATCACATCTGTGTTTATGTTTTAGGATGAGAAGGTTTCCGTCAGCTGTTTTTCTGACTGGTCCAGCTTAAGGAATCATTTAAACCCCAGCAGATGCACCTTGCACTGAAGCTCTGCTGTTTGTGTGTCAACATCACAGCAGAGCTGCAAGTTGCCTCTGAAGCTGAAAAGTGTCCTCGAAGTGATGAATCCGCGATGTGAACGCAGCAGCAGCCTGCAGAAAAAACACACCTGCTCACGTTTGTGTATGGCTGTGATTCTCCTTTCCTTTGTTAACTCCTCCCTCTACAGTTCCCTCACCTCCTCCATCCCTTCTGTTCAGTTCCTTCCTTCCTCTGTTCCCCACTCCTCCGTCTCCTCACAGCTTTCCTTCTTTTTCCTGCACTTTCTTAGTTTATAGCCAATCATCCTCTTTACTAAACGGACATATTTCTCCGTCAGTCTCAGATGTCTTCAGATCAGATTAAACACAAGATAATGTTTCCACTGGATGCAATGTGCCTTAGGCTGATTTACATCTGCAGTCCCCTGGCAGGGCACGATAAAAGCCATCCCAGCATCCTAAGGGTGCATTCACACCGAGATAGTCCACTAGACAGA
>JBAMHW010000004.1:3025769-3036607 GCA_037177495.1 Rhadinocentrus ornatus
TAGAATGTCTGAATCAAGGCTAGGCTTTTTCAAGAGGGGTTTTACAACTGCACATTTAAAGGACTGTGGTACATAGCCTGTTTCTGGTGGTGTCAGGACGGGTTGCGGTCCCAGGGACCAGGCGTGGGGACTGTGGAGGTCTGGGCATGGGGACGGTGGAGGTCTGGACATGGGGACTGTGGAGGCCTGCGCATGGGGATGGTGGAGGTCCAGTAGTCGTCCCTGGTGGTGTCAGGACGGGTTGTGGTCCCAGGGACCAGTCCATCTGTGCTGGAAACATGAGGAGGCTCCACAAGAGTATAAACACGTCTGCTGTATAATGCAGAGCAACTTCTGTTTCCACCACAGAAGAGCAAAACATTGAGCTGCATCAGATCGTAGCGGTCTGGGGTTGATCATATTTCCATCAAAACTTTTACCAAGTTCTTCCACATCTCCGTTTTAAGCCATGTCGTACGTCGCCGTCCTCATACTTGCATCCATGTTTTGTGTTGCCATGACTAGAAAGTTGTTTCCACCCACCCAACACACCCTAAACACTCACAGTCTGTCTTCAGAAGCTTGCGAAATTTCAACAACTGTTGTCCTTCTCATTCTTCTTCTGCTTTTTGTTTCCCTCTTGGTCCTCTTCTTCTTCTATGATTTATTTCTTGGTAGCATGTCAGCTATTCTGCCCTTGCAGTTTCCAGTGGTATTGCTCCATTGGCTTTAAGACACCGGCTTCGTTCTACATGCTGTTGTGCTGCCTGAAACTTTCAGAGCCTAGACTCTAAACCATAGCAGGACCTAACAAACAAACTAAGTACAGAAGATCTTAAATCAAGGTCTTACAGCAAAACCCTTAAGTTTATCAACATGTCTTGAATGGTATCTGTACTCAGCAGCAGTCCAATATTTTATTTACCCTGGCACCCCCTAACGAAGGCTAATTCAGCATCCATCATCATCCTGTCTCTTCTCTGAGCTTGTTCAAGCCAGTCTCTGACTTATCCCTTGCTCTGTAACTTTCTCTCTTTTTGTCTCTTCGTCCAGTGTCTTCTGGGGTTTCTTCGCTGACTCAGTCATGGTGCACGTTCAGAACGTCCCTGTTGCGGTGTGGAGCTGTAAAGCTGCCACATGATGCCCTTGACTGAATAAAAGTTGAAGTTCCATTTCGTTATGTCGTAATTTAAACGTGACCGCCGTCAGACTCTGTGAACAGTCTACAACCCTGAAGTGACCTACAGCAAACGACATTATGTCGCACGCAGTCCCGCCTCCTTCTGCGCTGTATTGTGACGTCCATCTCACTTCAGACTGAGGTTGCTCTGAAAAACACCGGAAAGGTTTCCAGTATTGGACCGCGTGTGAAAGTGGTCTGGGTCTGATTTGAAAACAAGTGGATTTGTGCTTTGTTGAGAAAAGGGTCGTGTAAAGGCACAAAACAAATCTCGGATTCCAGCAGTAACATGACACATCTAATATTCAGTAAACCACATTTAATAGTTTCGTCTTTCAAGGTTTTTACCATAGTTTAAATTCTGCCACCTGGTCTGAACCCTGAGTAGAGTCCATATTCCTGATATTGCTTCATCCAACTTGGGATGAATGGCACCAGGTTTCCCAGAAGGATTGGGAACTATTTCTGTAGCTCGCGCTGGTTTCTGGACACCACCCTGAACAAGCAGCAGCTGAAGGACGGCATGTGGCCCAACATGTCATCAGTGGTCAGATTCGGAAGGAGGACTGCGTTGTTTGGGCCAAGTTACACATTCTTGGGATTTTATGATGTAAATAATGATAACGCTGGGTTCCTGAACGGAGAAAATAGATCTTTTGTGCACACACTTCCTCCTCCCATCATGCCTGGATGGATGGATCCTGTGTGATTGACAGGAGGGAATTTTCCTGGATGTAAAAGGGTCCTTTAATAAGATAACGATCCATTCTCAGCTCCGAGTCCAGTCTCAGTTTTTATCTTAGGGATGATGTGGTGGTTAACTCGGCTGTTTTTGGCTTTTCAGGTGAAGTTCACCGATGCGATGCGTTCCAAAGCTCGTCTGTCAATCACCGGGTCAACCAGTGAGAATGGTCGTGTCCCAGTGGCTTACCTTCGTCCAGGATTACCCATGAGCCTCAGCATGACGGATCTCTCCTGACCACACCCACATCAGTGCCTTACAGCCATTCAACACACTTTCATTCTTCCCCTTCTGTAAGTTACGTGGACAGAAATGCTTGACCACCGGTTTTCAAGGGCGACCTGCCCCGATCTTTCCTCCGGAGGTTAGCTGTTCAAACTCTGAGAAGTCCTGAGCTCACTATTTAGCATCTAGCTTAGAGAAACAAGACATATTTGGCTGTCAGGATTCAGAAAAAAGGCCTCCCAGTCCATGAGGTGAATCACATCAGTGAGAGACGGAGAGCGAAGGCTGCTCATGCATAACTCCACTAAAAACAATCAAGCACACTGGACAGTTTTTAATCCAAAACTACTCGTTTTGTAGGTTTTTGTTCCTCTTGTACAGAAAAACAAGGACAATAGTGGCGCTCATGCAATAACAACATTAATCAGGGATGTGATCAGGAAGTGCGGCTGAGTCTCGGATCCTGAATAATTACATGGATCAAATTATAAATATTGTGATAGCAGATAATGATGTTGATAATGTTATTGTTCCTTATTGCTTTCCTCTTTTCTGCCTGAAAGTCCATCATTAATAGAGACATTTACAGAACCAAGAGATGCATGGACCGGCACACACACACACACACACAGGGAAGGGAATTTCAAGTTAAATCAGATTTTAATTAATAAATCTTTCTATCAAAGAAAAGGGTTTAAGTCATCTATAAACAAATGTAATTAGTTACTAAAGATAAAGCAATATTCTGTCTTTTAGATTTATTGATCCGTTGTTTGGTGAGTTTTGCTGTAGATGTATGAATATTTGTCTGCTTCAGCAGGCCGACGTGCGGAGCCATGTTGAGTCTGTGTGGCGTCGCTGTTCCAGATGTTTTTACTGAGTAACAAGAGGAAGAACAAAAGTAGGCAGACGACAACTGAGCTGGTTTAATGTAACATTTAGGGTTAAAGACTGGAGGCTGCAAGGAAACATCATCAGGACTTTTTTAGCTTTTGTTTTGTTTACTGTTTACAGCTACAGAAGAAATATTATCAGTTCTCTTGCTGTGGCTTCCCCTAACAACGTCCAATTCAGCATTCGTCTTGCATCCTGTCTCTTCCCTGCGATCACCCCTGCCAGTAAAAGTCTGGTTTTTACTTTGGACTTATGTCTTGCTCTGTCCTTTTTTCTCTCTCTTCTCTCTTATAGAGAAAGAGATTCCTCTAATAAAGTCCTGAAACCCGAGCAGCATCTCAGGAAAATAGTTGTGTAGAGTGGTATCTTCAGTATGCTGCTAGGAAAGGATGGCTCCAGGAATGTACATAATAAATGTCAGTGTGCCATCAAAACATGTCAGAAACTCATATTTTTAAGGTCAGAAAGTTACATAGTGCTAATTTAATGGGACTAAACTGAGAGATTAGCCCTATAAAAGGCTAATTCAGCATCTGTCTTCATCTTGTCTCTTCTCTGAGATCTCCCCAGCCAGTAAAAGTCAGTCTAAAGTTGATTCCCGTCTTATCTCGTCCGCTTTCCCGTTCTCTCTTACATATCTCTGCCAAAACAGCCATGGTGTCGTTTAAAACGGTCAGTGTGTTGATAACCAAAAAGCAAAATGCTGCTGTAAAGTGAGGCAGTGAGTGTGGTTTCTCCGCTTTGGGATGCTGCTGGGCAACGATGGCTTCAGGAATATACATTAGAAATGTCACAGAAAGGTCAGAAAGTTACGTCGAGCTATGACATTTAGCGGTAAGAATGTGGAGGCGGCGAAGAAATCCCAGTTTACAGAAGACATTAAACTCCCTTTCACACTGAGATGGTTTAAATTTGTTCACGTAAATGTGATGAAGATGAATTTCCCGTCTCTGTTCACACACACACTCACTGCTGAACATATGTACAGAACAGACACTGAAGAACATCATCACACACACATGATCCTTACATCTGCACGTGCACACGCACACAACATGAGTTCTGATGCCAACTGGATGATGTGCCAAACAGACTGAGAACCAATCAGAGCTCTCGATGCTCAGCCAATGGCAGCTGCTGATGCTGAAACCTGAGCCAGTAGGAGCTCACACTACTGTGAGTTGGACAAAACAGAAACTGTGAACAACAACCTTCCTTTCAGACGAGCGCTGCACTGAAGGTGGTTACCAAGGCAACGAGGATGGAGAGGATGAGGAGAACGTTTGCATGTCACTTTGAAGTTTTTTCTCTCAGATGAACTTGTCAGTCTGAACCCTGATGACTGGCTGCATAGTAGTGTTTAATAATGATAGCAAATAGAATAATATAAACGATATTAATTGCAGTATTAATGTGCTTCTTGTTATGTACAGTGTATGCTTTGAAGAGCTCCAGTCTCCTGTTTTATTTCTCCGGAAAACAGGTTTTTTTTCTTCTCTTTTTTCTCTTATTTTATGTTTTGCTAGTTTGAAGTTAACTAAAGCTGGAAAGCTTCTCCAACACAACGAATGCTCGAGATGAGCTCAACGCCGAGCTTAAAAAATATATTTATCTGCTTCCATTTCTTCTAATGAACTCATTTGTGCCATAACCACATGTGATTGGTTTATCATTCTGAGACGTTCATGGTCTTATCAACCACTGGGAAATGTGAATATGGTCACTTGTCACTCTAACTTTGTCTCTGGTTTATCTTCTTTTTCTAATAAACATCAATTTTGAAAAGAAAACTGTTGTCAGTCACTTCTCAACAAACATGTGGGTTACTTCTTACCACGTAAACATGTTCACATTTCCAATTTTTCTTTCAGCGGCGGTGAAGTGATGACAATCGGCGGAGGAGAGAGGAAAGTGGTTCCAGTGGAAAGAGGCTAAACTGATCATACAAATAACAAAAAGTTAATAAGAAGAATGTTGTTCGCATTTTTCTCAGTTTGTGGTCTGCAAAGTGCAGCAGGGTCCACTGGAGGTCTCCTAACACAAGGGAATCAGTTGGGTTGTGCATCTTGGCTGCAGAGGACAACTCCGGGCTGGTTTGGGTCATCTGATGTGGACAGCAGCTGAACCCGAACAGGCGTGTCGTCTCATTACGTTACAATTAAGATTTATTTTACGGGTTTGCACATCAGAATAAGCATTTTCCACTCAGATGAAACAGTGTGCAGGTGTTTTGGGATTTATTAACCATGAAGGCCATGTTCTGGTTAACTGTCCCAGACACTACAAGACACGTCAACGCTGATCCCGAACACGGATCAGGTACGTGGCGACACTGTCGTCTCTAATCGAGACGTAGTTTATCAGGATTCCTTGGACTTCCACTCAAATATTCTTCCTGAAACTTGCGCGACGTCTCATCTGTTGGCAGGTTGACGTGTCTGCTGTTTAACTGATGCACATCGAGTCACTTTATAATAGGATTAACCATGTTCTTCATATTGAGCTTGTGGTTATATCTGACACCATCTGTACATGTTCAAAAGAAACTGCTCAACATTTAATTAATCAGTTTTCTTCTCTTTTATTGGCAATTTATGATATTTGTGTTATTTATAAAATTATTATGTTAATCCACAATGAGCATCTTAACTCACACCAGTTATGGATATTGGAAGTCATAGAAAGCATGAGTCATGATCTAATGATATTATTGATCAGCTTAATGGAGTCATGTTCCCTCCTTTTTCCACATGTGGACATGAAGTCTCATAAAATGTCCAAATAACAGACAGAGATTCAGCTTTTCCACAGCAGCTGTGTTTAGGCATCCATGTTGTGGAAAACCTATTTAAGAAAAAGACAAACAGTTAAAATGTCTTTTTACAATTACTTCTGTCATCTTTATTGTAGCTTCATCATTTCTTGCTTCTCTGTCGTTGAGAAAGCAAACGGGCAGTTCTGCAGATGTGGGGAGTCATTTAGAAAGAGAAATAATAGACATGGGTGAGAGAGGGATGTGGGGGGAACAGGGAGTCGGAGCAGGCCGAAGGATAACAGAACATTGGAGTTAAAGGTAAAACTCAAGACCTGGATCAGAAAAACTATGGTAAAGTTATCTTCTGAGAGTTCAGATTAACGCACTCTTATCAGTAATTGTTTCTGGAAGATAGAAATCTCTGTAATTTAAGCAAAAAACTCTTTAAAGCACAAAAGTTATTCCCAGATTACACAGCATGTGCAAATACATGAGATAAAATACAGTTTGTATGATGTCTGCTTCATTTTTCATCCTTCGAATGTGTGTGTAAAAGGAAACAAAAACCTGGAGAAAATGGACAATGTGATTCACAAATTGAATTTAGGTTGCAGTCGTTTAAATGTTTTCATCAATGTTCCATCATTTAGACCCAGTCAGAGCTCAAAATGTTACAGAAAATCAATTTATTAATCAATTTATTTATTTTTATGTTTATTTGTGTTCCGAGACTGCTTCAGTTGTAGGTAGGCGGCAGTACTGTTCTTTTAAGCTGGTTTCTGCCCCTATTAATCCCACGAAGAAGAGAAAGGCCTGTCATGTTAACAATGCATTCAAGGAACTGAGAGATTCTGAATTATCCATTACCATCTAAGTCATCTGCGGAAAGATATATATTCCTGTAGGAACCTCTGATGTGGAATTTAAACTCTGACTTCTACCTTCCACGTCATCTTTAACGCAATAATAGTTCACACAATGATATATTAAATATTATTTTCCAATTAAAAATGTTTTTAAACATAACACAGTGGAACTGTGATTGTCAGAAAATCTCAAAAAGCTGCTGACGGCAAAAATATGTATATAAAACATAAATAAATAAAAAGAATAACTAAAAGGCCCGAAGCAGCCTTATTTCTTATTTAAGACTGAAATATAGTTTAAAATTCTGAGCGCGCCGGTTTATCTCCGCTGTTCTCTGCCCGGGACACGTAGCGTTGGTCCGGGCCGGTTCAGAGCTCCGTCATTGGTCAGTCTCCATAAAGTTCCCCTCCATGAACGAAGGGGTTTCTGTTCCAGAACCTGAACCCTCTCAGGTGAGAAGGTAAAAGGTACTGTTTTTTCACAGTGTGGGCTGCTCATACAGATGTGGTCATGTTAATGGCCCAGATGTGCTGTATTCATGTGGAACTGTGGGGATCAGAAGGAAGGATGGAAAAGAGTCAAAGATCCGGGGGCCTGTTCCAGAAAACTGCTAGAAACTCTGAGTATGTTAACCCAGAGTTGAGGGAAACTAGAGCGAAGTATGTTACCATGGTTACCGACTCCACGAAGCTCCTCTCTGGCAGACTTTAGAGAAACTCTGAGTTTCTACCGGTCTCCTCCACCTGAAGCAGCAGTCAGACATAGGATACATATATAATCTCCAGTCATGGTTTAAAAGAAATTAACCAGGTTACATTTATGGAAATGAGACAAACAACGACCTGCGGAATTCTCTCTCCCTTTCCATGGCAGGCTAGACACAGATCAATAATAAAGGTTCGTTCAAATCCAACATCAGTCCATTATTTAAAGACATCTTGCACTCAGAAGTTAACCCAGAGTTTATTTTTAGACTCGGTTAGTTGAACCTCTTTTTTGGACCAGACCAGGTGGTGTTTGGCACAGGTGAGTGAAGAGGACTGGTTTCTTTGACGTGTGATGGTGGGACTGGGGAACCTTCTGCTTCAACACCTGCAGCATATAAAACTAAAGCTTTGCTTTCTGCACGGTGGTGTGGTGGTTAGCACCGCAGCCTCACAGAAGGTTGCTGGTTCGAGCCTCGGAGGTCTCTCTGGCTTCTCCGGCTTCCTCCCACCGTCCAAACACATGCATGTTAGATTAATTGGTGACTCTCCCTAGGAGAGAGTGTGTGCGTGAATGGTTGTCCCTTTCCATGTCTGCCCTGCGATGGACTGGTTACCTGTCCAGGTGTACCTGCCTCTCACCTGAAACACTGCTGGGATGGGCTCCAGCTCACCAGCGACCCGTCATGGAAGAAGCGGTACAGATGATGACTGACTTTGCTTTCTGGGTTTTTTTTGTTTTGTTTTCTTGTCTCTCATCTGATGAGGTTTTCTTCTCTGACCTTCATCTCGCCGCCTTCCTCAGGCGAAGCCAACATCTTCAGACAGAAGCAGACATCATCAGCGTCAGAAAGGTGGGAATCCTTTCAGGGGGTGGACGGTCAGAGGACCCACGAGCAGGCAGAGCAGCCGTGTGGCAGCACATTCAGCCGCTTACACGACCACAACCTCCACCTCTGCACCCACCCTGAGGACTCGGCGCGCTGCTGTGATCAATGTGGGATGGACTTCGGTGAGTGGAGTTCATAAAAAAACCACCTCCATGAGCACGGCAGGCTGTGACACGCGTGAGAAGACTTCCGCTTACCTGAGTATTTACAACAGACACATGCGAGTCCACACCAAAGAGAAGCCGTACTGCTGTGAGCAGTGTCCCAAAACCTTCAGCTTCATAAGCTACAAGCGCCGCCAGCTGGGCCACACCGGAGAAAAACCCCACCAGTGCCAGAAGACTTTCAGCGACTTGAGCAGCTACAAGATTCGCCTGCGAGTTCACACCGGAGAGAAACCGTACAGCTGCGGCCAGCGTGGGCGGAGTTTCTCCCAGCTGGGAAGTTATCAGTAAAACCTGCGCATCCACATCGGAGAAAAGCCTTTCCAGTGTGAAGTCTGCAAGAAAAGCTTCTCCATCTCCCAAACACAACGCGTGTAGCACACGGGCGCGAAGCGGCACGCGTGTGAGGAATGTGGAAAAGGTTTGGGTCGTTGGAGCAGCTACGTGCGGCACCTTCGCATCCACACAGGATCGCAGCCGTTCAGCTGAGCAGTGGGGGAGGGGTTTCAGCAGCTCGTGCAGCTGCAGCCGACACCGGGGAGAAGCCGCTCTCTGTGCAAGAGGCCGTTCACACGATCCCAGTCCTTAAAGACGCACCCAAACACACGAAGACTCCGATGCGGCAGAGCCAGCACAAGCAGCCGACGGTAACCAGTAAAAGAGATGAATCCGTCCAGCTTAACAGGAGCAGGAGACCGACGCTGGTCTGGCCAGCAGGACCAGAACATGAGTCCTTTTGGTTTCCTGCTGCTCACGTTCTCATCTGTCTTCCTGTGTTCTAGGTCGCCTTCAGATCCTGAAGGTGGACAGGAAGGATCTACAGGAGTGTGAAAAGATCCACATCGTGTTCAATAAAGACATGAAAGGAGCAGTTTGTGTGTTTACCGTCTACATTGTGAAGTCTTTTTTTAACAAAGGACAGCAGGAGGTGCTGGTTTACAACACAGCAGCTCTGCGTCAGTAAAACCAGACCAGTGTGGACTCTGGGAGGAAAACCGGCTAAGTCCGGTTGGGGCGGTTCAGTCTGCCTCAGAAAATAGAAACGGAAGAAGAACAAAGATGTGGAGCGATTTATACCTCGCAGTGACTGTTTGACTTGGACTTGTTAGCAGGGGCAGCTGGTTTTAGTGAGCCGAGTTCTGTGGAGCTTCATGGTGGGACGAGAGTATTGATACTCTGGAATCAATACTTTGATATCTGATCCAGTTGTCATATATCACTAAACCACAGTGTTGATACAAAACGGCAATTTGTTGTTTTAGGTAATAAAATTAAGCGTGAAAATCAACCCTGGTGTATTCCTTCCATGTCACATGATGACCGTAGCCAATCATATGTCAAGATTATGTTTTAATAATTTACTGGTTTAATGCAGGTTCTGGGGCACTACATACAATTTCAGGTTAAAAAGTATATTTAGTCTAATTATTTGTCACTTTAAAAAGATTTATATTCATCTTCATTTAACTTATCCATTGTACCCAGATCCAGTCTGAATCTGTAGACCAGTTTTTAATGCAGTCAGCATTTCTTTCAAGTCTTTGTATTAATGACTTTTTTCATGTTTCATTTTGTCTTTGCAATAAAGATTTTATTGCAAACTTTACAATCGTGACTTCCTTTAAGGGGCAAAACGTATCTGTGGAAAGGACCGTAAACTCATGTTATCGTATTGAAAGGAGACGTCAGCATCTTCCATCTGAACTTTATCTGTAAACAATCTTTGGTTTATTGCTCAGTGGCGAAGCTGCAGACTGATTTCCAAACTTTACGTGACTGCAGAAATAAACATGAGCGAATACTGAGGTGTTCAGAGCGAGCCGGAGGACTCGACCTCCATGACCCCGAACAGGATAAGCAACAGATGGGACAACCTCTCCTCAGAAAGCCATTTTCTTGCTTTAACAAAAAATTGAAAAAATGTTATGTTGAGGACATTTTTATTAATAAGTTTGCAATCAATCCGACTTTTCCATCCTCCAGAAGGTTTCATCCATCATGGTGGAGGCTGAAAGGTCAGCGTTGACAGATTGTTGTCGACTTCTTCGCTGGAAACATTTTGTTGTTCTAAGGATTTCAGCTGTTTGTCAGGTTCTTCTTTTACACCAGCAGCTGAAAAGGTTTAAATGCAGTCTGAATCTGTAGCGGGAGACTGGGACTGATGGTTTGGACCAAACCGCCTAACTCGCCCACCCCCCGTTTGGACCAAACCGCCTAACTCGCCCACCCCCCGTTTGGACCAAACCGCCTAACTCGCCCACCCTCGTCTGGACCAAACCCCCTAACTGGCCCACCCTCGTTTGGACCAAACCGCCTAACTCGCCCACCCCCCGTTTGGACCAAACCGCCTAACTCGCCCAACCCCCGTTTGGACCAAACCGCCTAACTCGCCCACCCTCGTCTGGACCAAACCCCCTAACTGGCCCACCCTCGTTTGG
>JBAMHW010000004.1:3092903-3103143 GCA_037177495.1 Rhadinocentrus ornatus
AACACGTTAATGAATCGGACGGAGAAAAGAATCAAACACGTTAATGAATCGGACGGAGAAAAGAATCAAACACGTTACTGAATCGGACGGAGAAAAGAATCAAACACGTTAATGAATCGGACGGAGAAAAGATTCAAACACGTTACTGAATCGGACGGAGAAAAGAATCAAACGCGTTAATGAATCAGACGGAGAAAAGAATCAAACACGTTAATGAATCAGACGGAGAAAAGAATCAAACACGTTACTGAATCGGACGGAGAAAAGATTCAAACATGATACTGTTCCTCTTTTGCTTTTTAATTGGTGATTCCTTAACCAATCAGAAGCAGTGATCTGTCATCTTCCGGATTTAAATCCAGATTTAGTCTCTGCAGTGACGGCTGGGATCAAACTGGAGGCTGTGAGTCGATTTTGGTTGTAGAATCTGTTCAGGGAGGCGTCATGTCCGTGGAATATAAAGTGAACCAACTTTTTTGTGGAGAACGTTGTAAACTAATGCTCAGATTGACTGACTGTTTTGTCGTCTGCAGGGCCAATAAGAACATCACCCTCACGCTGTCCTGGAACGTCGTTCCCAATGCTGGAATCCTGCCAGTGGTAGCCGGAAATGGACAAGTCAGCCTGCCTTTCCCAGGGACGTACGAGACCGCCAAGAGCTACTAGAGAGCTGCAGCCCTCGCTGCTTCTTCTCGATGTAAATGTTTGTAATAAAAAGCGAAACTGAAGCCTGTTCGTGTGAAATGAATGAAACCAGCAGGAGTGGGAAACGTGGGTGCTGCTGTTGAGGCAACGTGGGGTTGGCGGGTCTGGTAATCAACCTGCTGGTCGGTGAATCTTTTCCGTGTTTTCACAGAGTTCAGCGTTGGCTCCATCAGCTCAACAAGGTGGAGAAATAAAAGCGTTTTAAAGGTGCAGTGCGAAGCAGAATCAGACATTTAACATTAAGTTTAAATTTGCATCGAATTACTAGAACGTTTTATTTCCTTACAATGGGCTGTTTATTTCTACTTGCTTGTACACAACAGCAGCCGTGTACCAGCAGTTTTACTACGGTGTGTCTGAAGGGACAAATGTGCAAACAACCCGAGCTTTAAAACTGGACCACAGAAAACCGTACACATGTACACAATGACTAAACAGCTACCTGCTGTAGTCGCTGCACCTGAAGTCTGGAGCCACTCAGATGAAGTCGTGTTCAAGTCTGGAAGAAGTTTACGACGACGACTCTCCATAACATGCTATGCTCATCTGCACCACTAGATGTCAGTAATTCTTACTAACTTTATTAATGAGTTTTCCTGTGCACAACAAACATCTTCCCATGTTTGTGATTTGTGTGTTCGGGAGAAATTAGATGGAGCAGAAGCCGGAGCCACGTTTCCCCGCTGCGTCACGTCAGCAGGCGTCGGTTTGAGGTCGGTGAATGTGGCCCTTACAGAGCCGAACCAGTGTTTCTGCCACCGATCAATGGCTTTATAGTTTGCTTCAGTCAAGGTCAGGGGTGCCCAAAGGAGGGCCCGTGGGCCAAATGTGGCCCGCCAGTTACATCAAAACTATTTTGAGTATGTCACACTTGAAAGATTGACTCACACCAAAGTTCAACCCAGTAATGTCCAAGAATCAGCTTCATGTACCTTTAGGTGTTGCCTTGTTGACGTTTCACACACGGGTATGTTGTCCCAGCGGCGATTATTTACACTGATGCAAAATAATGCATTTGCATGCATGAACAATGATTAAAAGAATTGTGATTTACATTGATTCGTTTCACCCTTAAAATGGCGGTTTGGCCCGCGGCTCTGGAGGCAGAAAGTTTGGGCACCCCTGGTCTAGGTGGATCACGTCTCACCTTCATCATTCATTGAACATGCAGCAGCTTTTCTGATTGGCCAAAGGGGTTTGACCTGAAATCCGTTCTTCTGTAACTAGACGCTTCAGTCGTGTCTTTACTGAGATAAATGACACGAGCCCAAAGTTTCACCGGGGCGGATTCAACGTGAACCTTCAGAGCCACAAGATCGGCTTATTTTCTGCAGATTTGTGTTCTGCTTCAGCGTCTGAAGGAAAAACTCCAGTTAAACCAGCTCAGACTGGTCTACCTTTAACAATGAGAGAGGAAGCACCAACGGCGGCGCCGGATGTCGGCCCAGTTTAGACCATTTACAGTCTGCATGGTCTGATGACGTCTTCCTCTGGGTACCGAGGGAATAACCTCCCGCTGTCAGCCGGCTCCAGCTCTGCAGTCCTCCTGTTTCCACCCGAGCGTTGATGCCACTTTGTGGGACATTTTCAGGAAAACCCGGACAAACATCCGGCGCCGCGCAGGTGAGGGCAGCACAAGGTCATATCAATACGTGCGTTTATTGTGAAGAGAAAGCATCATCTAACACACATACACTGTTAACACTCACACGAAATGCAGCTTCATCACCAGCAAACACCTCCTCGCTTCATGATCAGTAACATGCAATGTCCTCTGTTCTTCGCAGACATTTTTCCTCCCACAGGATAAAACCCTGATCTTCCGCCCGCTTTATGTGACACTGGAATCACGTGCACACACCAAACCCAGCTTTTACTAACTAGCCACATCTGGACAGACGAGCCTGAAGTTCTGCAGTCTGGTGAAAACATTTCAGGGTTTTAATCCACTCAAGTTCTTCAGAGACCAGCAAACTGGTGATCCGTGAGGTTTTTCTTCCTGGTCGGTGCTGTTAGAAGCCCCAGGTTACCATGGAGACAAGCTGCTGCGGGAGTCAGTCGAGGCGCTGGATCAGCTTCTCCTCCATCATGCAGAACAGGGCCACATGGGACAGGTCCGAGATGAAGGCGTCACAGGCCCGTCTGCTCACCCCTTTACAGCCTCTGAGGTCCAGCAGCGTCAGAGACGACAGACGCTTCAGGTAGGACAGACAGTTGTCCGTCAGCTCGTTGCAGCCTAAACACACACACACACACACACACACACACAGCAGCATTAGAGCTTCAGTTTCCCGGTACAACATGCAGTATCCATGACAACACATCATGTCATGGAGCCATCTCCTCTCACTGAACCTCAGACTGGACCAACATGCAGTTGTTATATTTCAGACATTTATTAATATTTTTACCATCTACTGACACTCGGAGTTCCTCGGAACTTTGATGATTAAGGAATCCTGATACAGGCTCCGACTCTTTCTGAACCTAAACTACAGAAAACCAGCAGACAGACCTTAGCACGCATTCACACCAGGATAACCGGGATATTTAGTTTGACTGAGGCAGGGAATGCTGGGAAATGTCGCATCTTCCTCTAGCTGGCTTTGCTTTCACACTGCACTTTACTCAAGCAGAACGCTCTGGACGGCGTCGTGCTATTACAACTCCTGCTCACTAGGGGGCGATAAGCCCTGCAATGATCACTGACCAAGAGGAATAAAAGCAAGGAGAAGAAGAGAATCTGGCTCCTTGTCCAGTACTGAAAACAGATCACTCACTGCAAGTAAACACTGGCGTTTCTGCAGTCTGGTTTCTGTTTTCACTTTGATTTTCACCAGTCTGTCCAGGTTGATCTACCTCTCTTTGGTTCACTGGAGGGTTGCTTTCACACCGTCAGCCAACTGCACCTAGGTTCACTTGTAAACGAGCCGAGGCCCTCGGTTTTCAAGTCTTACAGTTCTCTTCTTCAGCTGCGTTTCCACCAACAGGTCTGGTCCGATCGGTACCAGTTTTTATGCCTTTCCACAAGCAAAAACTGAGAAAGGTTCCAGAATATCCAACCCAAGTTTGTGGGACCCTTCCTCTGGGGCCCGATCTTACCGATCTGACCGTTAACGGTGTGTGTTGACACACTAAAATCTGTTGCTAGGTTGAAAGAGTCATCACTTCCTGTGCGAAGCGGCAAAAAGAAGAAAGCAGGAACAGCTCCTCGTTTAAATATCGGGTGGATCTCAAAGCCACGTGCCGAGAAGAAGAGAAACAAACTCCTGGACGTCCATCATTCTCCTCCCGGGTTCTGGGTTGTGTTCTTCATCAGAATTCAAGGAAGGTGTCGCTACTAGGACATGGCTGACGCATCGCCATCCGGCCGATAGGGGAAGGCAACCAGTCAGGGTTCAGCAACCCATTCGTACCAAACCGTCCTCACTGACCCGGACCCGCTAGCAGAAACAGGGCACTGCGGTCTCTACAGGACCTCACACAGGTTCCGTGTTCAGGTGCCGTTAGTGGGACCTACACTACAGTCTGTGGGTGAAGGAAGAGGCGGAGCTAATCATCCTGCTCTCACTTCCCAGGACGTTTCAAAAGGAAGAAAGGTTGATGAATAAGGTTTGTTCGGGTTTTAGATCGAGCCGTCTGGCTGCCGCCGCTCCTGGCGTCCTGTTTCTCCTCCTCTGACTGCAGAGACCAAACTGATCACTGAGGATAACAAACAGAAAAGCTCAGACCCCCACCTGCCAGCGTGAGCTCCGTCAGGTTGTTGCGGGTGTGGGTCCCGCTGGCTGCCAGCAGGCCGATGGAGGAATCAGTGATGTCCTTGCAGTGAGCCAGGTCCAGCCTCTCCAGCAGGGGCATGTGGCGCTGCAGCAGCCTCAGAGTGGACTCGCAGACCTCCAGACCGGACAGGTGCAGCGTTACCATGTTCCTCAGCCTGCTGCGGGACGACTCAAGTCCTGCAGAGACACGGATTCACACCATCTGGAGGACAACACCAGAATCCTCCACTGAGCTCAGTGATGCACTGACCTGGCGGGCAGATGATCTCTTTCATCTGGGCGTCTTTCACTCCATCACACCACCGCAGGTCCAGAAGCTTCAGCTGGGGCAGCGTGGGAGAGACCAGAGCTTCTAGACAGGACCAGGGAAGACCCGTCACCCTGAGCTCCCTCAGACCTGAAGACACAGACCAGTTTTAACCAGTTTCATCTCTGCAGGTTCTCCAGCTTCCCATCAGAGTTTACCTGATGTTAAAGTTTAGACACCCACAGACTAATGGATGAAGATCTGCAGCTACACCATCACACTGAACATTTGTCCCCCGAGTGGATCCCAAAAGACAGATGTCAGAACATACAGGATTAAATTATTTATTATTATTGTTTATGATAATTATATGTGCAAGTAAATTTATTATAAGAACATAAAGGTAGTCAAACCTTGGATCTGATGGCATTGACCGTCAGAAACCAGCAAACAGTCCTGAATGTTGTGACTGGGACAGAACAACGCTGGACTCACATGAAGCCCAAACTGTCCTTCAAATCAACACCTCGGTACCTGGCAGTCTGGTGAGCAGGCAGTTGAGCTGTCTCCTGGCCAGGGGCGTCCAGGACAGGTCCAGGGAGGAGGGCTGGCGCTTGACGATCCCTGCCAGGGCCTGGTTGCTGAGCGGGCTGCAGCGACTCACATCCATGTGACTCCACAGACGCTTATCGCAGCTCCTGCGGACAGAGGCAGCGGCGGCGGCGGTCAGAGCGTTGGCGGGGTTAAAGTGCTGCACACCGAGCTGCGAGTGTGGAACGTACCACCTGTACCAGGCCTTACACACGGTCATGCAGGCCAGCAGCTCTGCCCTGTTCAGGTATCTGAACACAGACACCCAAACCTCCTTCTCGCCTCCTCTGTCACCACCCACATCTTTAAAAGATGGCAGAGCCAGCAGGGAGGAGGACGCAGGCGGAGCAGCAGCCTCCTCATCCCCTGAAGAAGATGCAGAGTGCGTCCTGGTTCCTCTATCGCTGTGGCTACCGCGAAGACGAGGCCTGCAAGATGGGACACAAGCGTCACGCGGTGGGACGGTCACATCCAGAGCCAGATCTTCAGGCTGCTAACGTGTCTCCCCAGGATCTCCGATCTGGAGAAATAAACGACCCGGGGTGGACATAATCCACGATTGTCCACAGTCAGCCTGTACCTGCCCGGTCCTCTTGGAGCCAGACTGTCAGCTGTGGAGTCGGAGGTTCTGAGTCGTGAAGGTCTGGACAGAGCTGCCTTTCTCTGGATGAAGCCCTGCTGCCCTCCACCTCCAGCTGGCCTGGGGCCCATGGCTGCTTCTAGTTTAGGAACGATGGAGCCTGAACAGAGACCAGAGGACAGAGTCCGACTCACTTCAATCACAACCTTTAACAGTTACAGAAAAACCACACAGACGCAGTAATAACTTTAATGTTGTTTACTGGAGACTGGTTATTTCCCAGTTAACTGGTTCTTGTAAATATAATGTGAATGTTGAACGGGAGGCGGTCGCGTGCCCTGAATACGACGCTCAGAACTGAGCCTGATTGTTAACGTCGCTATGACGACTGTCTTCACTTCCTAAAACAACCCCAGTTTAAACGTGCTGGTAAAACAACGTCCTGACTGGAAGAGAAAAGCCGATGGTGGCGTGCTCTGCACGCAGAGAAGATTCCCACGTACATCGTCAGGGTAACAACAGCCACGAAAGACGAGAACACGCCCGTTTTGTACAGGAGAAGAAGTTTGTTCTGAATAAGTGTGGATGCTCCGTGTTCAGATTTCACACAACGAGCGCTTCGTGGTTCATCTCAGCAACAGCAAAAATGTCTCATGTCAATCAGAATTTATAGACCTCTTCAGAAAATACCACTGGGATCGGATCCGTACGACATCCCTAGTCACGGCACACTTCTCTTGATCAAGCCCCATGTTTTTAAAGATGAAAGAGTTTAATTTAGTGGCACCCATAATGATCAGTCCGGTATAGCTGGACGTCAACCTTGTTGCCATGGCAACCTACATCCATTTGGCAGGAACAGAGTTTATTTTTTGTGTGTATCATATCCAAATGTATGAATCTGTGATGCAGAGGCCGGGCCGCTGGGTGTGTGCAGTCCTGCCAGCTGGTGAGTGTTACCATGGTTACCTGACTGCCGCTGGGCCTTGTGTGGCTGTTGCAGAGTGACTGTCAGGTAGGAGCCACTCAGCAGGTCGTCGCTCAGGTCCGATACCAGGAGGACAGGGGGTTCTGGGTCTGAATCCCAGCGTCCTTCCTCCTCCGTTTCCTCCTCATCCTGCTTCTCCTCTTCATCCTCTGCTGCATCCATGTCCCCCTCGTCAGGGTCATACTCCTGCTCCTCGCTGTCATCATCCTCATCGTCATCATAGTCAGCCCTGCGCCTCCCCCTGTGCCTACGCTGGAGTCGTTCTTTCTCTCCTTCACTGTCGCAATCCTCTTCCTCTTCATCATCATCGTCTTCATCATCATCTTCATCATCTTCGTCGTCGTCGTCATCCGACTCGTCGGATTCGTCTCCGCGGCGCTGCATCCTGGAGCCCCCGCGCAGCCTCACGCCCCGTCCTCTCCGCCCTGCTTCCCTCATGCCCATCCCTCTCTTCAGCCTGAGGACGGAGGCGGAGCCGTGACCCAATAGGCCTCCTCTGCTCCCTCTGTGGGAGGAGCCTCCTCTTAGCAGACCCCTCCTGTTGGCTCCAAAGGCCCTCCTGGAAGAATGGCCCCCTCGTGGATGGACCATCTTCCTTCTGTGAGACGCTGCAGAAAATACAAACAGATATTTAACCGGTTTATCTTAAATGAGGCTCTGATAAGAGGCCATTAACCCCTAAAACTCCAATTTCTAATTTTAGCACCCCGAACGCCATCACGTGTAATGTCAACCACGTGTCAGGAATGGTAAATAGTTTGTGTTTGTTTAAAAGCCTGAAAGCCAAGACTTGAGAGAATGATGTGAGATGAGAAAAGGTTTGGTCACTGTTGATCTGTGTGATATTTCTACAGAGTTCTGTTAGGAATAAATCGTTCTATGGTTTTAATTGGCCTTCATGGTGTTATATTAGGGACTAACCGATAAGTCAAAAACAGACTAAAAATAGCAACAAATGGTTTGGAGTTTAAAGGGTTAAAAGTGGTTCAGTCTCTTTTAACCACTCAAAACCTTCATCATCATCATCACTGGCTGAGTCGTCCTCATTGCGACTGTGCAGGTGCCGGCGGTAAATCTTAGCCATCCGAGCGTCCAGCAGAGAAGACGACTTCCTCTTCTGGAGACGAATGAAAGAAGAAAAGGAAGTCAAGGACTAACGAAAGAATGACCGACGAGGGCGGCGTGATGTGTGCGTTCAGGAAGAGACTCACCAGCGGAAGACTTTCACTTCTGTCGCCTTTGCACTGTGAAGAAAAGAGGAAAAAGATCACTCCTTGGGAAAAACAATGAAACCCATCGGCTGCGAGTTCCTCCCAGAAGCCTCCACTGAAAGCTTCCGTTTATTTCCGACTCCATTCGCAGCCAGAGACACTGGAGCAGCAACATGAATGTCAGGCGAAGCGCTCAGACTTCTCCGGTTCCTCTCTGAGAACAACTTTTCATGTTTTTCATTCCCATAAAAGCAGCGGCTGCCGTGGCAAAGGTGGTGGATCCGTCTGACTTCCAAGCACAACACAAGGTGAGGAAGAGAAGAGTCACTTTCTGTTAGCTCAGACGACTGTTCCTGTTCACACCGGCCCCAGGAAATCTGGACCAGAATCTACTGAGATTCCATCAGAAGAACAGTTTTAAGTCAGCGAGCGGCGACGGACCCGAGCACAGAGCTCAGGTCACCCTGCGGTGGTTATAAAGCTGTGGGAGCCAATCAAATATCACTATGATGTACGATATCCACCCGCTGTGGAAACACTCGTTTGTGTGGGACATCGACCCGCTGATCATAGCTCACACCAAACAGATCAACTCTGAAAGTTCAGAGGCAGCAAGATGAGTCAGGATGCTGAGAGAAGGAGCATCAGTCCAGACCTGCAGGCAAAGCTGCGGATCCAGAGTGGGAACAGAGAGACGTTCCTACCCTGGTTTTACACGGTCTCCAAGGAGAAACTGACCGGACAGATCCTCTCTTTAACATGCACAGCTTCCACCTTTCACACTCCTACAAACCTGGAAATGGAGCATAAAATCCCCACAAACACAGAATACACAAGTCCGCCACCGACACAGAGCCGTGGGCCGATCCACCATCGTGGACTTCTGCAGAAACCTTCCAGGTGATGTGGTTTCAGCTGATCCTGGAACTGACTTAAAGATGGCTGCACTTCCACGTGTCAGCTAGATGAACGGGATGATGAGAGAACAGGTGAGGCGGCACACCTGAGAACTCATGTAGAAAGGGTTACGATCTGGATGAAACTCCCTCGACAGGCGGCGATCTTCTGTGTCGTTCTGTCACTCGCTTAACAGGAGTGCAATCATAAGTAATCTGTGACTGTATGATGCATTTTATAAGGAGATTATATTTACATTACGCAATTTTATGTATTTATGTCGTACTTATTTATTTAAGATTATTGTTGGAAAGAACATCAAACTCCCGGGAGACAGATAGAAATGAAATCCACATTCATACGTCAGTGTCCATTCATGTTTACTGTTTTAGTATCATTTATGTTCTTGTAATAAATAAACATACTTTGACGCACTTTTGCTCGTTTTCACTGCTGCTTTTACAAACAAAACGTCTGAGACTGAGACAGCTCTGAGATGCTCCACAAGAAGCCAGAACTTTACTTGTTCAGGTCATTTTTCTGGAGGATGTGAATGGGACATCTTGCGGCTTGTTCTCAAGGCATCAGCCGAGCCGGCCACATTAGCGGGGGGCGTGGTTAACGTGAAAAAGTGGAACGTTGTCACTTCTGCTGATGCGAGGTTGAACGTGTAATCCCCGCTCCGTCGCGGACAAAGCTTCTAATCGCAACAACTCCTCGCTTCTCACAGTTAGAATACATTTCTCGCCTTAAACATGTTTAACAAATTAAGTGTAGAGCAGACACTTGGGTAGCAGACTCCCAACTTGGCAGACAAAGCCCGGTGACGTCAGCAGTTCATCCTCTATTAAATCAGCCATTAGAGACATTTTTGCCTCATTGGACAAACCAGGCAACAGGAGGAACAGCAGAACCTCTGAGGTGTTGAACGGGGAGACAAGAGGTCCTGCAAACATCAGCTTCTCCAACATCACAGCTGGAGGAAGGGGAGAAGGCTAAACGCACCGAATTAAGACAAACCTGGTTGCTTCAGACGGTGAAATAAAGTTCTACCCCAGAAGTACGCGACAGACAGGCGGGGGGGGCGACAGACAGGCGGGCGCGCGCGTACGCGACAGACAGGCGGGCGCGCGCAAACGCGACAGACAGGCGGGCGCGCGCGTAAGCGACAGACAGGCGGGGGAGCGCGAATACGACAGACAGGCGGGCGCGCGCAAACGCGACAGACAGGCGGGGGGGGCG
>JBAMHW010000004.1:3103243-3119143 GCA_037177495.1 Rhadinocentrus ornatus
TACGACAGACAGGCGGGCGCGCGCAAACGCGACAGACAGGCGGGGGAGCGCGAATACGACAGACAGGCGGGCGCGCGCAAACGCGACAGACAGGCGGGGGGGGCGCAAACGCGACAGACAGGCGGGGGAGCGCGAATACGACAGACAGGCGGGCGCGCGCAAACGCAACAGACAGGCGGGCGCGCGCAAACGCGACAGACAGGCGGGCGCGCGCGTACGCGACAGACAGGCGGGGGAGCGCGAATACGACAGACAGGCGGGCGCGCGCAAACGCGACAGACAGGCGGGGGAGCGCGAATACGACAGACAGGCGGGCGCGCGACAGAAAGGACCCAGCCTGAGCACCAGGGGTCTGTGGGGATGGATATGCTGACCAGCAGCCACCAATTCAATACTGCCTGATGACTGACAGTTAAATCAAACCAAAGGAAAGAAAAAAGGACACAAAGAAAAATGTAAATCACGGGAAACAAACAGGAGACACACAAACCCGTTAGCTTCGACACAAAGTGTGTGAGCGGCAGCTCAGAGTGACGAAGGCATCATTTACCTCTCTCTCTGTGATCCCCATCACACACTTGGGACACTCCCAGCAGCTGGGCAGGTCTTTGTTCACCACTCCTTCACCCTGAACCTGCAGACACGAGAAGAAACGAAGGTTTGCATCAGGCAGCGATGGAGAGAGGAAACACTAAGGATGATGGAGGTTTCCCACACAGAACATCCGAGTCCAAGCAGCTGCATCTGGGACGACATAAACTTAAAAACTCCTAAAAAAGACACGTCTAAAATAAGCAGAGAAACTGAGGTGCATGAAAAACAAAACGCATACATAAAGTAAATAAAATAAAGAATCTTCAGCTGGTAAAAGGCACAACTGTTGCGGTTAAAACGGATGAAGGTTAGGAGCGCGAACAGGAAAATGTAAATATAGGGAGGTGGATATTGTACAGCTCTGTGCTGTAAACATTGTGGCGGATTTCTGGCTTGACTTTAATGAAATTCCATGGGAAAAAAGACTTAAGACTTCCAGACTTAAAGCTCCTGAATCTTCCTCCAGATAAACGTAGGCTGAGCAGGTGGAGTTCAGGATGGTGACGGTGGATGATCTGCTCTGCTCCTGTGAGGCATCAGCAGGTAGCATGTTGTCTCACGGGACAGCCAACATTAGTCCGGACCGAGACACTAAAAAAAAGGACCTTAAACACTACATGTTCCTCTTCTCGCCAGAGGTGGCGCTTCATCAACAATTACCAAAGAAGAAGACACACATCTTGGTTGGAGGGAAACATGAGCTGCATCTGATCCTAGCCGTCTTGGGTTGAACATATTTCTATTACATTTACCGAGTTCTTCCACAGCACCTGCGAGACATTTCTCCAGCCAGAGCGCCTATGATCCGCTTCCTGTATTTGGTCCACTCACGGATCTGACATTTCCCCAAACAAAGCTGAATTTCTGAGCGAAGGAACTGGCTGGCGGGAATTCACCCTAAATGTCAAGTTTAGGCCTCTAATAACACGGTCAGTGCAGGTGGCGTCTGAACGCTCACGTTCTGGTTTATTAAACTCGGATTCAGAACACTTTCTTTATCTCCAGGTTCCAGGACTTTATCCACACAGATCAGCAGCGTACAGGACAGAACACCAGCAGCTGGAACCTGAAAACAACGCGCAACACTCTCACCAGCATTTAAAAGCCTGACGGCAGGAGGAATAAAGGAACTGGTCTGAGACAGCGCCTCCCAGAGGGAATCCAGGCAAAGCGCTCTTTAAGCCACCAATAATGCGCTTTGCTTTCTGGAGCCAGTTTCTAGCGAAACTCGGCTGCATTTTGACAAACACACTTTCACACTTGGTCCTTTAATATGTCATAAAATCTTTGTTTCCAACATCGTGTCAGAGGACACGCAGCCACGCCGTTTAACGAATCAAACGGACGCCAGCAAGTCTAAAGAAAAGCACATCAGCAGCACACAGATGTACCGTGAGGCAGGCGGGATGGACGATCTCAGCACAGTTGGAGCACTCCATCAGAGTCAGGGACGGGTCTCCGGTCTCCTCCTGATTGGGCTCCTTGCAGATCTCACACACTGCAGACAGAGGAAGGCCCGGCTGGACAAACAGGACAGACCGGTCATCGTAAAGAGATTAAACCAGCCAAAACGTTCATTCATTACTAAACACCAACAGCTCCACAGTAATATATTACTGTATATTAGCAGAAATATCCAAGTGAAGTCTTCGGTTAGCCGTCTTCACGGCTCTTTGAGGAGTCAAAGAGCCGTTCAAAAGACTGGATCCTCTTTGTCTTAATTTCTTTCAGAATTCAATCACTGGTATCAATTAAAAAGGTAAGATTTGGATCAGAATAATTTAATTTGTACTCTGATGGTGGGAACTATTCCTTTTTGGATAGAATTTAATTTGGCTTGTGTTTGTCCATAAGGTGGCTCCATTTGTCCACGCTGGGACAGCAAGATCACCGTTTAGATTTTCCTCCACCAAACCCTTTGTGGCACAGTAAGATTAAAAACGGAGTTTTAATGGAAGTCCGTTGGGCATTTCTGGACACCAAGGCGTCCAGAGGCAGTATCTGAACTCAAGTCACCCCCCTAATATTAATTTTATGGAAAACATTTTTTAGTTTCTTTGCAATAACAACACATAAGGAATAATTACATTGGCATTTAAAGGGTTAAAATCATACAAAAAAAAGATTGAATGTGATTCAGTGATTTATGAAAAAAGAATAGTAAAAAAATTATATAATTTTCTAGCAGTTTTTTGTGTGTGGACTTTTGTACATGGGGGTCCCTAGAGGGTCTGAGGAGGGCACAAGGGTAACAGTGAAGGGCTTAAATGAGCTGCGGAGGACTGAGCTGTAAACGGTACGAAGAAAGATGAACTGCATCCCTTACAGACAGACACTGTCGCAGCACGCAGGTCTGCTTGAGCTTCCCTGGTCCACCAAACTTCTTCATGTCCCTGCAGAAGTTACAGTCTCCACACTCTGGTCTTACGCAGGCCTCACAGCGCTTACACCTGCAGGAGAGATCCGGACGGTCACCGAGGACAGCTGAGACACAGACCCGACCTGTACAGAACCCGAGGACGGCGTTTGCTACCTGACTCTGCGTCGCCTCAGCACGGACATGGAGGACGCTGGTTTCTGAGGTCGCGGAATGATGGACGTGGTGGCCAGTTTGGGCCGAGGAGGAGGTGGAGGAGGAGGAGGAGGCTGATACCACGAGGGCTGGTGGAGAGAATAATTACACAACATTCAAAAACACTTCTCCTGCAGACATTTGTTCTGAAACAAGAAACCAGGCCCGGTCACCATAGCAACAACATCTTTACACTCTGAGACGCCACATCAGCCACAACCAGTGGTTCCTGTGGATGACCTGACCCGCCAGGGTCAAGGACCGGTTGTTTCTGGTCTGTGGAGACAGTTGTCTCAAAGTAAAGACTGCTTACCCTCTTCGGCCACGTGATGATGGGGTTCCCCGTGTAGGACAGCTTGGGATTGTCATTAGCATGTTCCTTCAGTAGAGCCTGCAGGAAGACGCAGCATTAAAGAAATAAATAGAAAGCACTCTGCGCAGACCTCCGCCAAGCCATAGGGCCACTCACCTGAGAAAGACCTGAACCCAGTTACCAACCCCATGCCTACACACCTACGTATGCTTCAAGCTAATATCACCATCTACTTCCAGCATCAGGACTCACGCCAAACCATTTCTAGAATCCGTCACCATGGAAACATACCCTTCCACGCCAAGACGAAGCAAATGGCTAAATTTGTCTCAAAGTTATTGAAGAAACTTGCATTTTCTCCAATGGCCACAATTTGAGATATTGTATTTAACATCTACCGTGACGTCGTCTTGTTTTGCTTTGCCATTGATTCTGGGCATTTTCTGATGAGTTGGATCCTGAAAATAACTCCTGGATCCAGACAGTAACTTGATTGTTTCTTTTTCCCTGGTAATTTGATAAATCTCCATCCATAACTTTATTTAGTATGTTGCTAACAGACAGACAAACAGACTTTACGCTGCAGAAAACATAAAAAAATGAAGAGAATCAGAAGACTGAAAGCAGAACAACTGCGATGGGGAAGAAATGATCAGCTTAGACCACCTTGACTAGACGGTGAGGCAGCTTTCATCTGGAGCTGCAACTAGAAGACGGCCTGTTGTAGTGTTTATAACGGACATGGCTGTACTGAATGCAGGGGTCCTCAACCGGACCTGCATCCGTGCCACCAGGACCCGCGAGTGCTCATTATTGAGCTGTTCACATTCATAAAAACGCGTTTTCTATTTGAAAAACAATTTATTTACTGGAGCTTTTTCTACTCCGAATGATAGAAAACTCAGGAGGGTAAAAAATGGCCTCCTCTATTATTATTATGTGGGGTAGGCGCGGTTCCTAAATGACTCCATCTGGCGGTTCGAGGGGGTACTGGAAGGTTGGCGGTTCTAGTCCATTATTTTTTTTAGTTATGTTGCTAACAGACAGACGCAGCTGAAACATAACCTCTGAATGAACGAACGAACGAACGAACGAACGAATGAATGGTAGAGTCAGGCAGGACCTTGATGTGCGTGATGAGGGCCGAGGCGTTCTGGATTCCTGCTGGGACACACTTCTTATTAGACGGCAGAGCCTCCAGTTTACCCAGCAGGTTCCACAGTCCTTCCAGCTCCAGAGGAGTCAGATGGACCTGGACTGGAGGTCTGTCAGACTCTTCATCCCCGTCATCATCATCATCCTGCTGCTCACTGGCTGCTTCTGAGCCAGAGGGACGCTTCAGACCTGACACAAGAAGATAAATTTGTCAAACCTAGTGAATAAACAGAAACATGTTGGGATGAGCGCTTTCTGGATTATCTGGTAAATGAACACCGGGAGACAGTATCACATGGAGTCATGGGTCATAAAGTCACGAGATAAATAAAGATGAAAAACCTCCACGAATATAAAAAGACAAAACATCAACAACTGATCAGAAAGAGCTCCGATGATGACGCAAAGACTGATAAAGGGCAGATAAACATTCACAGGTTTGTTTCTACTAAATCCAGAATAATTCTCTAATCCAGTGATTCCCAACCCTGGTCCTAAAGACCCACTATCCTGCAGGTCTTAGATGTCTCCCTGCTGCAACACACCTGATTCAAATTAAATGGTTCTCTGACAAGCTCTGCACGAGTCTGCTAATGACCTGAATTTGAATCAGGCGTATCGTAGCAGGGAGACATCCAAGACCTGCAGGATAGTGAGTCTAATCGACAATAAATCCACTTTCTCTCCTTCACTTCAGACAGGAAATGTTCTGTGATGCTCATCAGGTTCTCTCATTTAGTGTTTTCCCCTGAATTCTGAGCTTTACTCTGTGAAATCATGCTTTCTAGGGGACGCGTCTAATCATGTGGTGGATGCTGCAACAATTCAATAGCAAGATGTATTTTTATTATTCTTATTTTAGCTTTAGAGGTCTATATGACACAGTCGCTGGACAGGAAAGGGGGTCACGGGTAGAAGGTTTAACTTGTGCCAGCTGCATCGACTAGCTCTAGCCTCTGTATACAATTTAGATTTTTTTCCCACAGAATGGTGAAACACTCTGAGTGTTTTTATCAGTCAAGACTTAGAGAAATTTCAGGAGCTTTTTAAAAAACATGAAAGCCTGAGCTGCCCTGACATCTGAACCTGAAGAGCTTCTGTTGCCACAGCAGACCTCTAATCCGACTCATTCTGCTGGAGACACTGTGGACACTGTGGACTCTGTGGACGTACCTATACCCAGGGAGTGTTTCTGGAAATCGGGAGTCAGGTAGGAGGTCCTGGTCAGACTGAAGACGTAGCGCTCCAGGACATACCAGCACATCTCGTAGAAGAAAGGGTAGCGAAACTTGACTGGAACCTGATGGGAAGGTGAGAACAGACCAGAACTTGAAGATCCATCACCTGCTGTTACAGAGTCCTCACAGAACAGAGTGTTCACACTTACCCGTGTCCTGTCCTCGATGTTACAGATGTTTAGCTGCATGGGGATGTTGAAGCTGTGCAGGAAGTTTCCTCCAAACACCATGGAATCCACGGGGGTGTAGACAGCATGGATCCATCCTGGTTATCACAGAAACACATCAGTCCACTGGATCATGAAATCCCTCAGGTTTAGCATGCTCCATTCACCGAGTACCTGATGGAATGATTAAGGTGCAGCCCGGCTTCAGTTCGATCCTCTGACAGTCGGAAGCCCGATCCCCCAGGAACACATCTCCCTGTTTTCCTGACAGCACCCAGTTCTCATACAGCTCCAGGTTCGGGTGGGTTGGAGGGATCAGCCAGAACACCTAAAAGACACACACCTGTCACCACAAACACCCACTCTGGACCAGCATGAAGCTGCTGGCTGACGAACAGAACCAGACCGTCCAGCAGGAGGCCTCTTCTGATCAACAACTAATCCGCAGCTAATGAACAGCTAACGGAACAGCAACATGTAAACAGAAGAGCCGGTCGACAGCTAACGGAACGGCCGGTCGACAGCTAACGGAACAGCAACATGTAAACAGAAGAGCCGGTCGACAGCTAACGGAACAGCAACAGCTAACGGAACGGACGGCCGACAGCTAACGGATAAGCCGGTCGACAGCTAACGGAACAGCAACAGCTAACGGAACGGACGGCCGACAGCTAACAGAACAGCAACATGTAAACAGAAGAGCCGGTCGACAGCTAACGGAACAGCAACAGCTAACGGAACGGCCGGCCGACAGCTAACGGAACAGCGACAGCTAACGGAACAGCGACAGCTAACGGAACAGCAACAGCTAACAGAACAGCAACAGCTAACAGAACAGCAACAGCTAACGGAACGGACGGCCGACAGCTAACGGATAAGCCGGTCGACAGCTAACGGAACAGCAACAGCTAACGGAACGGACGGCCGACAGCTAACGGAACAGCAACAGCTAACGGAACGGACGGCCGACAGCTAATGGAACAGCAACAGCTAACGGAACGGACGGCTGACAGCTAACGGAACAGCAACAGCTAACGGAACGGACGGCCGACAGCTAACGGAACAGCAACATGTAAACAGAACAGCAACATGTAAACAGAACAGCCGGTCGACAGCTAACGGAACAGCGACAGCTAACGGAACAGAGACAGCTAACGGAACGGCCGGTCGACAGCTAATGGAACAGCAACAGCTAACGGAACGGCCAGTCGACAGCTAACGGAAGAGCAACATGTAAACAGAACAGCCGGTCGACAGCTAACGGAACAGCAACATGTAAACAGAACAGCCGGTCGACAGCTAATGGAACAGCGACAGCTAACGGAACACAGACAGCTAACGGAACGGCCGGTCGACAGCTAATGGAACAGCAACAGCTAACGGAACGGCCAGTCGACAGCTAACGGAACATCCGGTCGACAGCTAACGGAACAGCAACAGCTAACGGTCAGCCGGTCGACAGCTAACGGAACAGCAACAGCTAAGGGAACGGCCGGTCGACAGCTAACGGATAAGTAACAGCTAACGGATAAGCCGGTCCACAGCTAACGGAGCAGCAACAGCTAACGGAACGGCCGGTTTACAGCTAACGGAACAGCAACAGCTAACGGAACGGCCGGTCCACAGCTAACGGAACAGCAACAGCTAACGGAACGGCCGGTCGACAGCTAATGGAGCAGCTAGTGAACAGCTAATGAATAGCCAGCTCAGGGGTCTGCAACTTTTACTAATAAAAATTCATTTTTTTAACCACATTTCCCACTAAATAAACTTGCAGCCACCCTTAATTTAATCTAACTTGGAATAAACAAAACGGTTAACATTTTATTGCTTTTCATGTGTCACACAAAAAAAGGCAAACCAGTGCACCATCAAGAGTTCACATATCTACACAAGACCGCTATCTGCTCCACTTCTGCATTTGTGAAAGGCTTTCAGCGCCTCACCGTCTCTAATGGTACGAGATTACCTGCAACAATAAACAGTATATGGACTGAACTTGTAGAGTGCTTCTATAGACATATGTTGACTACTCTAAGTGCTTTTAAATATCACATTCACACACACGCTTGTAGTGCTTTCTCCCATCAGTCACATTCTTACCCCGATGGACACATTGGAAGCATGTGTCTTACCCAAGGACACTTCCTGGAATCGATCAACTGACTTTCCGGTTGGCAGACAACCGTTCTTCCTCCTGAGCTACAGAAGTTGAGTTTGGTGACTTCCACTTATGTGGAGCATGCACTGCTAAGCTTTCTACAGGTTACTCATCTTTAGTTTAAAACTTTTCAGCAAGTGCTGTGCGTTTGTTCTGGAAACATCTTTCAGCGCTATTTTTTTTGTTTTCTAATTTGTCAGCACAAATAAAGTTGTCAACAAATGTAAAAGCATCCGTCCATGCAGAATTACACCATTTTCATGTAGAACCTGTGCTGAAGGACGGAAGAGCCACATGTGGCCGCGGGTTGCAGATGACTGAACAGCTAAGGATCATACAGGACCCGTCACACAGTCTATACTCTGCTTTGGAGCGGGTCCCTCCGGGTCGCAGGCTGCAGGGTCCATGCTGCAGAACACAGAAGGTCCAACTTTGTCCCTAGCAACTCTGGTATTAGCTCTGTGTTTGTGCTTATGTTGTCTGAGGTTCTGTCTGTCCTTTTGATGATTCTGCTCCTTATGCTTTTTAAGTTGCCCCTCAAGGATAAATAAGACAACCACCAACCAACAACTTTCAACAGCCGACCAACCAGCAAGCAACTTCCTGAACCAAGCAGTAAAAAGCTGAGATAAAAACACCACCAAGTCCTGTCTGGACCCACCTTGCTCCCTCTGAGGATGTGGTACCACACGGAGGTGCCTCCAAAGTCGATGTGGAAGTCTGTGTAGCAGCCTTGGACGCTCATCAGACAGTACCTGAGACAAACCAGCTGGATTAGATCATGTCTACAGGTGGAATGAAGGAGGTGTTAGGACATCCCACCGTCTGATGGCCTTACTTCTGAACTTTGGGGTACTGCATGTCATTGATGGAGTTGGTGGAGTCTCTCTGTCTCTCTTTCAGATGACGAGGCCACATGTTGTCCACCCAGTCTATGAGATCCACCTGCAGACGTGAGCAAGCACTAGTTACAGGTAACGATAGAAGGTTTCCACACAAACACAGGTCCTTCATGAAGTGAGTGCACCTACTGTAGCAGGTCTCTTGACCAGGTTCTCCAGCTTGGTGTGGCTGAACTCCAGGCTGATGACGTTGTAAAGCTTCTCTCTCTGAGACGGAGGCGTCTCGTAGTAACGTGTCCACTGAGCCATGGACATCTCCGTTCCCTTCTGAGTACTAACGTCCATCACGTCGATCATGCGTCTGCTTCCTGAGAAGGAGTTGCATTAGTCAGAAACTCCTGCTCTGATAACACACATTTACATTAAGCCGTCGCTCGGAGATGATGTCACAGAATAAAGAGCAAAGATGAAGTCTGCTTCATCTGTGATATTTACTCTGTTGAAACAGTTCAGAACTGAATCTTACCCACAAACATCTTGACATCGTTGACACTGAAGTCAGGATCTGGCACCCTGCAGAAGCAGACATCAGTCAGCGTGTTGCCTGGTTACTACGGTAACAACTGTCACATCAACCAGTGAATGGAGAAGAGGAAGATAAAGCATGGTCCTACTTGATTCCCAGTCCTTCTGCTTTTTCAAAGATGATCGGATCCCTCAGGCCTTCTTTCTGGACATACTCGTAGGAAAACTCTAGGAAATGCAATGTACATAAAAATCAAATACAAGTTTGTGTCAAGTCCACAGCAGACGGGACATGATGCTGCAGACCTCGCTGGTCCCAATACGACGTGATAATGGAGGATTTATAACTCCACATAAATCTGAACATATCTTCAGAAGGGATGTCAAGATTATAGATTTCCTTGGTACAAAGTCCCATATTACGCAAAATTCCCCTTCTAAAGGTTTTCTAACAGTCTCATGTGTCCTCATAGCCTGTATGAGGCCCAAGAATTAGAAAATTCTGTCTCCTCTCTCACTTGCTCCACTTTTTAGCGAATGAAAGCCAGATCTACTCCCAGAGAGAGGCATGGAGTGGGCGTGGACAGGCACCACTCATTAGCATCTAAAGGTTCAAACACAGAAACAGTCCGTTCTCGTTAGACTTCACTACAGCCACTTTTGGAACGGCTGAAATTAAGGGCCAGGGCTGAATTTGGGGTGGTGCACTTTGAAAACAATGTTCTTGGACCTCTGACACCCGTATGAAATTGTTGGAAAACTGTATAATACGGGACTTTTAAGGATTAAATTGGCCTTTTGAACATGGAGTTCACCACGCCTTCCTACCTCTGCCCGTCATGCGAACGACACGGTCAGAACTGAACCTTTGACTGTTGACCTTCTCCTCCAAGTCAAATGTCCTCTTTCCATCAATCTCCTCATCCGAGATGCCATCGTCATGGTAACGCCGCCGGGTACCAGCCCGCTGTGATGACAAAACATGAGGAGAGATTTAGACAGGCGACAACAACACATGGAAATATTCACCATGACAACAGAAGGAGACCTGTGGATCAGCACCGACTGCACAGCAGAACCGGAACCTACCAGAATCCCGACAGGCGTATCTCACAGTATAACATCCTCCTCTGAGTGAGGAGAAACAAACTCACCTGCTGCAAACACTGAGACTAACCAGAGGAGCAAGAAACCACAAAGGACTCCAAGATTATCCACATCTGATGTGGATAATCTGCGTCTTCTGTCACTTTTTCCACTGGTGGCCACACCATATTCCACCGTGTCCTTATGTGCAAAGAACAAGCGTTATTCCGGTCATTTCATATTTAACTTCAGCCGGCAGTGTCCGTGTCTATAAATGCCAAATGTAAACATTTTTGCACTTTCTCAGCACCTCGATCAGCTGTTCATTAAATACGCCTCGTAAAAAGACTAGTGGGGGAGAGAAAGTCTGGCAAACGGTGTCATTTAATGAGGCTACACTACATGTTTGCCTTCAATAAATGATGGATTTATTAAAGCAGGTAAAGCCTGAAGGTCCAGGGTTGAGGAAACCCTGATACTCTGTGTTGTCAACATTATAAAGAAAGTCCCATTATGAGAAGAAGAAAAAAAACTACACACAAACTTGCTGTGATGTCAGTGCACGTCCATGATGCGGATGTTGGACATGTATGGCTGGAAAACTCGAATGAAGGTTAAACGAACCACTCAATGAGATATTTATCAGGAATAACTTAGAGAGGTCTGAATATCTTCTCCCAGCATAAATCTGTTCAGCAATTCAGCTTCTAAATCTCTAGGAATGCGCTAGAGTAGACCGGTGGTTCCCAACCTGTGGTTCTCCCAAAGAGCATAGGGGTCCCAGTGGCCTTGAACATTCAGAGCCATTGTGATTAATGTCCACACATTGTTCTTATTTTAAGAAAAAACGTAAGGTTATATGTTAACATAGGCTTAATGGAAGGTCAGGAATCAGCCAGAATTCACTATTTATGGTTGAAATCTAACTTTTGAAAGCATAAAACCAAGTGTGGGTTCAGCACGGGGTGGAGCAGGGGCTTTTTAGGATTTGCGTGAAGGGGGTCCCCCAGGAAAATAGGTTGGGAATATGGCTGCACGATAAATGGTTTAACGATCTCGATCTGCATATACACTTGATCATATTTTTACACACAGCGATCACAAACAATTTATTCCCAGATTTTTTCAAAAGTCCCCAAACGCACCTCTGCCGTTACCTCCTTCCTCAACCAATGGTAAAGCGGCATTACAACACGTGATTCAGCCGGCTGGGAGGAGTGACGCGTTAGAAACTCGGTTTCTTCAACAAAACCAGACACCAAGCAGGTTTAGTTCAGAGTCAGTTACCATGGTAACAGGGTAGATCCAACCAATTGGTCTAACGGTCAATTCGAGCCCTTCAAAATAACGCGGTGAACTGGAGACCCAACCATGAATGGATGGATGGTAAATTACAACCTACGTGCATTTTACAAAGCCAAGCAGTCCAACAACCTAAATCCCAGCTGTTTTTACACAGATCAGAGCTTTTACTAAAACTTCGATAAACACAACCATTCCCACAGGCTGAACACACCTGGATCACTGTGCAGTCCTTCAAGTCGGTCATCAACCAGAAAACTGCAGGGAATCTATTTCAAGCTATTTACACTACGCACTCCAACACATTTGTGCTGTTTTCTTTTCCCATTTACTCAAACTTTACAAACACAAAATGTTCCTTTTCTGATGTATGAAATCACGTTTAGCCCTCCCTGTTCAGTCAGTACTGCTTCTTCCGGCATTTCCATCCTGTTTACACTGCTCATACTTACCAGCCTTTTGCTGTATCTGGGCTTTAAATCATCCATTTTCAGAGGGAGACCCTGGACGCAGAGTTAGCGAGGCAGAGGAGAAACGTTAACCCGCTCGGTGGCGCCACATGGCTGCCAGATAGTAAACATAAAGCTGCGAAGCGCGAGTCCAGAAGTTTCCGGACAACTTCCATTAAGTTTCTTCTTCTGCTGCTTCAAAGGCGGAGAGCCGATCCTCTCGCTAGCTAACAGAGTTTACGGTCATCTCTAACTAACGTTATCGGTTATTGGTCTAACTGTAACTAGCTGGCCACACTAAAATACAAGTAGTGTTGTGAATAACTTAATCAGTTTTCTAAATCTACATTACCACCAGATATTTATGCTGATAACTTAAACACAGGCGAGATACTCCTGCTTTGTCCCACATCTTCACTGTTAAAAGTCGAGTCTAGACTGTTATGAGACTGGGAGATTTCTTGTTTATTCCAACCAAAACCCAAACACGAGTTCAGGTTGGAGCGCTAGCGCTAACTGCACCCATACTTAACCAAAGTTTCACAAGAAAATTATTCCTTCATTAATCCAGTACAATACAATAACTCTGAACAGCCGCCATTTTCTGCTTCTTCGCAAAATATTAGTACATCCCGCCCACAAATCCGCTTTGGACCAATCAGAAACAGACATGCGAACCGCTGATTGGACCACAGCGATGGCACTCAACACGGAAATTGTGTGCTCTGTGATTGGGCAAGAGCACCCAATGGACATATAAAAGAATTGACAAACTACCAATAACGACACACCCACAAAAAGATCTCGCGTCTTATTTGTTGAGTTGTTCAACCGAGAACAATAATTGGATCAACACACAATCAGTCAAGAAAGGCAGCAAATGGCATAATAAGACACCTTATCCACCGCCCCATTACCCAGTAAAAGTAGTAATCAGTCCGAAATGAGCTAAAAAATAGCTTAAAATATAGCGATTTACAGCACGTACCCCCATAGTATCAGAGATCCGAGCGCTACGGGACACCTGAAGTAATCCGTCAGATGAAAACCGTTCTGCGGGTTATCGCCTGTCTTACATCACAGACACGCTTTGTACATATACCTCAACAAGGAAGTGTCTCCAGATCCATAAATGGAAGTGCACCTTGGACCAGCCGCTGCTGATTGGCTGGTAAATGCTACTCGGCTCTTCTGATTGGTGGAAGGGGTTGTCCGTCAAATTGCGTACAGCTTGAGTATGGCGAGCGAGAGGAGTCTTTCTTCGGAGCGTTAGCTCAGACTGTTGATCTAAAATTTAAGTTAATAAACACAGAAGAAAAATGCACAACAGACTGGTTTTATTTAATTTTTTCAACAGATAAACGAAGCTACAAAAGACAGAACACAACGGTCTCTGCTCCCTCCTACACAGCCATAAACATGAGAAAACCCCAAATCACACCGTGTGCTTGTCAGACTTCCTAACATCAAAAACGAGCTGAATTACAGAGCCGATCCGGTCTTGGTTGACTGTTTGTCTCTTCTCCTTTTCCAATTTCAGTCCATAACCAATGTCAAATATTATACATTTAATTGTTGCAAGATTAAATATTTCCTCTGTAAATAATCTAATGTGTTTTTGCAGCTTTCTGTGAGCGCATCCGTCTGGTGCGGGTGCAGCAGTAGGGAACTTATCAGCTGAAGCCTGAGCTGAAAGTAGACAGAGTTGACCCCAATCTCTAGTTGTGGTTGTAAGCATCAAACAGGAAAGAGGGAAATGTGAAAGACTAGGATCAAACCAAGATTAAATACAGCTGTCCTGTAAAAAAAAAAAGGTGGGAAGCACACATAAAAATATCAAAAATGAAGTAGATCTTTGTAATAAAAAGAAAACTCGAGGAGCTAAAGCAAGCAATAACAGAGCCTGAAGGCAGGGCTGGGTTTTTTTCCATTTGTCGTCTCACATTCAAAATTCAAACCTATTGTTGGGACGTAACTAGTCTATTATCACTTTTCCCTCTTGTGAGTTCAACTTTTAATCTAAATAAGCTTTAACTAGAATATATTGACTCTCTTTCTTCCCTGAACTGAAACGTTTGAATTAAAGGCCGACACAGCACATGAAGTATCCACAATGTAGGAACGCTGGGAATTAGATGCAGTTGATAGCATAAGTATTGGCACAGTATGTTTCCATATTACAGGACACACAGACAAACGTACACAAGAAAAACAACAGCTGTCTCAATACTTGTGATACAAACTCCATGAAGTGCTGTGTAGCGGTCCGAGACACCACAATCCACTCGGTTCTCTTGAAGGAACATCCTGACTCAGAAGCTAACTTTAGCTCCTTTAGAAAAAGCGAACAAACATGGAAGTGGAAGTGGATCTGATGGTCTGCTCGCAGCTTGGTGGGCACACTTCCTGTGCTTTTCCACGGACTCTGGACAGTGAATCGGGAACATTTTGGTCAGGTGTGCTGCAGATTGAGCTGTGGAATGTAAATGCGCCAACATTAACCAACACGCTGAGCTAACGCTACACAGTTAAACCCGAGTGCTGCAGCAGCAGACTAGCTATGCTGTCTAATGGAACCCGCGCCGATAGATCTCATACATGCAGCAAGCCTTGATGGTCTGCTGGCTAAGTGATCTTTAAACCAACAGTCGGACGGTTCTGCAGACAAATGTCTTCAATGTTATCTTTAATTCCTTCTTTGTCTCTTCTAGCCCCCTAAATGCCACTGCAGCTGTCCATGGATGTTGACTTCGCCCAATAAGTGACACAGTTGGTTTCGTGTCACACGTCTTCTGAGACATTTTAGAACAGGAGGGAGGGTTTCAGACACAGGCTTGTCGAAGTATCCCTGACCTAAACCAAACTAGCTGAGGACGAATGCAGATGTGCGCAGCCCTTGTTTCTGGGAAGTGAAACGACCTGAGATTGAGTCCACAGCCACATGAGAGCACTTGTGTTGGTCCCATCCGTGGACTCGGCAGATGGGGCCTCGTGCAGATTCCTCTATTTGATGAAGCTGTAGACAAACGAGCCGAAGATGATGGTCAGAATCACACAGCAGCAGAGGATCATCATTTGTTTCTGGAGAAGAGAAAGACGGGGAGTGAGAGGATGTTAAATACAACCACCATCCTTCCATCATCCACCCATCATCCGTCCGTCCGTCCATCCACCATCCGTCTATCCATCCATCCATCATCCACCCATCATCCGTCCGTCCGTCCGTCCATCCACCATCCATCATCCATCATCCATCCATCCATCCATCATCCACCCATCATTCGTCCGTCCGTCCATCCGTCCGTCCATCATCCATCATCCACCCATCATCCGTCCGTCCGTCCGTCCGTCCATCCACCATCCATCATCCATCATCCACCCATCATCCGTCCGTCCGTCCATCCACCATCCGTCTATCCATCCATCCATCCATCATCCACCCATCATCCGTCCGTCCGTCCGTCCATCCACCATCCATCATCCATCATCCATCCAT
>JBAMHW010000004.1:3155638-3165668 GCA_037177495.1 Rhadinocentrus ornatus
TGGCTAAGGCGTAGCTGTTGCACGGCGTCTGCGTGCGGGTGGCTAAGGCGTAGCTGTTGCACGGCGTCTGCGTGCGGATGGCTAAGGCGTAGCGGGCACGTGGTGTCTGCGTGCGGGTGGCTACGCCGTAGCTGTTGCGCAGCGTCTGCGTGCGGATGGCTAAGGCGTAGCTGTTGCGCGGCGTCTGCGTGCGGCCGGCTACAGCGTAGCTGATGCTGGTGAGTTTGCTTTCGCACTCGAGCGTAGGGATGCACGTCGTCTTGGTGTCATGTTGCAGTTCCTTCTCCTAACCTGAAGGTGGCAGCAGGGGTGGTAGCGGGCGGTTAACTCACGAGGTCGGAGTTATTTTGGTGGTTAACATCAGTTCTGTAGGTATTTCCTGTTTTAAAACAACAATGGCGTTCAGTGTCTTTATTAGTTTCTGGAAGAAAATGAATAAATAATTCGAGCGTCTCATCAACTTGATCCTGGTTATTATTTTAGAAACGGTGGTCACCACACATTCAGCCACAAGATCCAGATATCCGGCAACACCTGATCCCAAACTGACCAATCGCAAGGGAGAACCTCCGGGCGCACGTCAGGTCTAGACGAGGCGCGTAAATCCACCTTAAGGGATGGGCACCCTTAACCATAAGATTTATCAAAAAGTTAGGTTTTAAGCCTGATCTTAAAGGTAGGGAGGGCGTCTGCCTCCTGAATCCAAACTGGGCTGGTTCCATAAGATGGGGGCCCGCAAGCTGAAGGCTCTGCCTCTCGTACTCTTAAGGCGGATTTATGCTCGCGCGCGTCACCGCCGTCGGCTCGGCGTAGCGCCGCAGAGGCTCGACGCGCACCTCTTACCAACCTGATGCGCACCCCTGCTTCGCAGACGTTGCACGAGCATAAATCCGCCTAGAGACTCTGGAACCACAAGTAGGCCTGCAGTCTGAGAGCAAAGCATGGTCATTGAAAGCTTTTTATGTGAGGAGAAGAAATTTAAATGTCATCCTGGATTTAAGAGGAAGGCAGTAAAGATAAAACAAAACTGGAGGAACATGATCTCCTGCTGGTTGTCATCGGATCCTCGCTGCGGCATTTTGGATCAGAGGGATATTTGGGACAGTAATCTTGAAGTAACAAAAGCATGGACTAGTTTTTCTGCATCACTCTGAGACAAGACGTCCCTTAGGTGGTTCTAGAAACCTGTTTCAGATGCGAGCCAAGGGATAAAGTCTGGTCCAGAATAACTCCGAGTTTCCTCACTGTAGTACCGGAAGCCAAATTAACGCCGTCCAGATTAATTACATAGCTAGACAGTTGTGTCCTGAGTTTGTCTCCGACGACAACCGCCGTCTTGTCTGAGTTTAGAAGGAGAAATTCAGTCATCCAGGTTTTAAAGTCTTGAAGACATAATCTAACAAGCAGCTTGGTTTCATCGGGCTTCATGAAGTAAATCTGAGTATCATCTGCATAGCAATGACTGTTGCTCTGCTCCTATAAAATCCTGCTTCATCAGAGAAAAATCCACATTCATGTAACCAACAAACCACGTCTGCGCTGGGAATTCAGCTGGACCATGATCTCCTACAGAGGCAGTTAGCACGATGTCTGCAGCTTCTTCTAACACGCTGAAATGTTGTGTGGTGTGTGTGTTCCTAGGGTTACGCTCCGGCCATGTTCAGCTGTCCCCCACCTACAGGAGCCGCTGAATCTGGACAGGAGATGAAGAGGGAGGAAAAAGCTTCATCACCGGCTGATCCTCTGCTGACTGCTGCTCCACAGGTAAACTGAAACCCCGTTTCCACCAGGGGTCCGGCTCCGTGCATACATATTTTTGCATTTCCACAGTTGAAAATGGGGACGGGTCCTTTTTGGGACCTTCTGTTGGGTTCCGATCCGACCATGAAGGTTGAAGCTTTACATACTGCAGCCCATTGATGTGTGACATCATCACACAAATTGGGAACAGCAGCGTGGCTCAGCAAGGTAGAGGGTGGTCTTGTAACCTGTGGGTTGCCGGTTCGAGCCTCGGCCAAGTTGAGTTCATGTCTCAGCGTCCTCGGGCCAGACATGGCAGCTTCTGCCATCAGTGTGTGAAGCTCTTTTTTATATTTGCACACACTTTCTCCTCCTTCGCTTCTACATCTGGTTCTTCTCAGTTATGATTCAAGGCGGCTTCACGCGCTATGATGTCACAGTATGATGATGCACCTGTTGCCATCTGGCTGAAATGCCAGCTGCCATGTGAGGTTGGCTGTGGACACGCAGCAGATTTCAGGGTTTACAGAAACCAAACCGTCCCGGCCTGAGCCGGACCCCTGGGTGGAAACAGGACTTAAAAGTCCTCCAGTCCATCATGAACGTGACTCTGGTGTTCAGTGTGTAGATGGTGGGAATGCTGATGCAGGCGGTCCAGTTTCCAACACGCTCTGACATTCTTCTGTCACACAGGGGGGCCCTGCAGCAGAGCCTGGACCTCCTCCCTTAGACAGTCTCAACTCCTCTGAGGGGGGTGCTTACCAGTTCCAGATCGACAAAAACTCCACCAGCTTCCTGTAGATGCTCCGTCCGCACTCCGACGCCACCGCGACGACTTCTCTGCTGATTCAGATCACAGATCCGGCTCAGGTGGAAACCTTCAGTCCAGTGATGGACGCATTCTACCCTGTTCAATCCCGAGCTGCATCTTCCCAATCAAAACGTCTCTGCTGGCGTGTTAATGTGTTTTGCTTTATCTCCAACCTGTTTTTATTCTTGAATACGATGCTGCATACAAATCTAAACCTCCCGGTTCTGCCAGGTTCTGGGACAGTGAAATACCTCAAACGGAGGTGAAGCCGAACATTTTCACACACCAGCAGAGACGTGATGGAGAGGAGAGTGAAAGCATTGTCCAAAAGCTTTGGATTGAAAAGAGTAAAATGCGTCCATGACACCTGACAAAGTATGTAAGCAAGTCCAACACCAAACCAGTTCAGACCAGTTCAGTTGTATTCCCATGAAGTCCGCTCCTGAAAGCAGCCTTAGCTCGGGAAACCAAGGGATGGGACTGAATCTTCTCCGATTCAGTCCTGAGTGTGAACATCTGGGTGGGCGAAGGAGGAGAACCGGACCACGTGAAGCCCAGTTCTGGACCAGTTACTTGTCAGCATGTTGTAGAAAGTTTAGCAGCTTCCGTTTTTTTTAGCATCGATGAATAAAACTTAGGAATGTTCTGTTTGGTTCTCCTGGGCTCGACACTGCGGTGCCTTTTTATCTGCTGTATGTAGACACTTGTGTTTTTGTCTGTGTTCTGCAGACATTCCTCTAATGAGTAACACTAATGATGTAGAACTGAACCGTGACGTGCGGGCAGGTGAGGCAGGTGAGGCAGGTCACCTGTCAGGATAAAAAACCAACATGAATATTTTCCACTGATCCGTGTAAACGTTAAATTCGTTTTATTAAGTGAAAATCGCAGAATTTGAGAATTTCCTGATCAAATACAGGGCAGAAACCCCGGGTGAGGCAGTGGCGAGCCGTGTCTCACTTCCGGCTGCGTGACCCAAAGCGAACTGGGTTGCATACACCAGGACTCTCTACAGTCTGTGTAACGTCTTTAAAGTATGTGTGAGAGAATTATTCCTGCTGATCGTACGATGAAGTGCAGAGAAAAGAGGGCAGCGCTCTGCCTCACCTCACACACCAACACAATGTGGGTGCAACTTAAACTGTAAGTCTGACTCCAGAGGAGTCGGTGCCTTACCAGCCACAAACCTCACCGCACGTCACTGGAACTGAAGTACGATGTAGATTTTATCGTTTCTGTGTAACTGCAACTAAACATCTGCAGGTGTTGATGGAAGTGACGTGTTGTCCATTCCACTGTGAAATTGTCCTCATCAGATTTTTGACAAATACAGCCTGAATCTCCAAGTCAGCTTCTGTTATTCTGTCCTAACCCCCCAGAACACGAAGCCGGTGTTCTGTCGAAATGTGTTACCTTGTTGAAACATCCCACTGCAGGCAGGAGATCTGTAGGTCTGTGCTACCCTTTCACAGCAGAGTAACGCAGAAACCACCATTAATCCACATGTGGATTCATGGGTGAATTAAAATAAAACTGATCCTATCAAGGTAGGCTGATACAGTGTAAATGAATGAATGTATCCATTTATATCGAAAAACTCACAATAGTTTATAATATACACTCTTCTAACAATTATAAGCTATTCCAATTATAAATTATTTTGAATAGTTTTTAATAGAAAGGTTAATAAAATGCAATTTTATATGCAACAAGATTTAAAAATATATAAAATTTATCAATTAATTAATTTCACAACACGAAAAGCTCACATGGAGGATCAGCTGACGGACGCCTCACAGTACCGCAGAGGTCCAGGACTTGAAGGTAGCGTGCGCTCAGGTGCGTTTTCCTGCATTGGTCTCCAAAGGTGGGAAATGAAAGAAGACCAGAAAATCAGCTGGTGGGACGTTTGTGGGAGAGGATGAATGGGTAAGGGAGGGGAGGACAGATGGGTGATGGAAAGAGAGAGGTAGGATATGGAGGAAAGAACGGAGTAGGGGGGTGGGGGCGGATGAATGGGTAAAGGAGAGGAAAGAAGGTGGAGTGGGTGGAGCAGAGGGAACAAAGGATGAAAGAACGAGTGGGAGGTGATGAAGGAGGGAAGGACGAATGAATGAGGGAGGGAGAGGATGATGGAGGAAAGGATTGATGGGTAAGTTGGGATAAATACGTATTTTACCAAAGTCTAATCACATCCCGTCCACATGAAGTCGTTCTGGTAGCTTAGAATCAGATGTTTATAAATACATCGGTGGCGGCGCACCCACCTGGAGGCGGCCATGTTGCATCGCCATTTTTGAATACAGTAGCCAGAAGGGGACAAACTTGTTAGACTTGTGCGTTTTACCTGCGAGTCCCCGCTGTTTCGGGGGGAGGGCGCGGGGTGGTGTAAACAACTTCATCAACGGACTCGTGGGGGAAATCAGGGACTTCCAACAATTTTGGGGGTTAGGGTCGCCCGTCCCTGTCTGAGATGTCCCGTCCCTGTCTGAGATGTCCCGTCCCTGTCTGAGATGTACCGTCTCTGTCTGAGACGCCCTGTCTGAGGCACCCCGTCTCTGTCTGAGACGCCCCGCCCCTGTCTGAGACGTCCCGTCCCTGTATGAGACGTCCCGTCTCTGTCTGAGACGCCCTGTCTGAGGCACCCCGTCTCTGTCCGCCCCTGTCTGAGACGTCCCGTCCCTGTCTGAGACGTCCCGTCCCTGTCTGAGACGTCCCGCCCCTGTCTGAGATGTCCCGTCCCTGTCTGAGACGTCCCGTCTCTGTCTGAGACGCCCTGTCTGAGGCACCCCGTCCCTGTCTGAGACGCCCCGTCCCTGTCTGAGAAGTCTCTGTCTGAGATGCCCCATCCCTGTCTGAGACACCCCGTCCCTGTCTGAGGCGCCCCGTCCCTGTCTGAGACGCCCCGTCCCTGTCTGAGACGCCCCCGTCCCTGTCTGAGACGCCCCGTCTCTGTCTGAGACGCCCCCGTCCCTGTCTGAGGCACCCCGTCCCTGTCTGAGAAGTCTCTGTCTGAGACGCCCCGTTCCTGTCTGAGAAGCCCCCGTCCCTGTCTGAGACGCCCGTTCCTGTCTGAGACGCCCCGTCCCTGTCTGAGACGTCCCGTCCCTGTCTGAAAGTCCCGTCCCTGTCTGAGACGCCCCGTCCCTGTCTGAGAAGTCTCTGTCTGAGACGTCCCGTCCCTGTCTGAGAAGTCTCTGTCTGAGACGTCCCGTCCCTGTCTGAAAAGCGCCCGTCCCTGTCTGAGGCGCCCCGTCCCTGTCTGAGGCGTCCCGTCCCTGTCTGAAAAGCCCCCGTCCCTGTCTGAAAGGCCCCGTCCCAGTCTGAGATGTCCCGTCCCTGTCTGTCTGATAAGCCCCCGTCCCTGTCTGAGACACCCCGTCCCTGTCTGAGACGTCCTGTCCCTGTCTGAAAAGCACTCGTCCCTGTCTGAGACGCCCCGTCCCTGTCTGAGACGTCACGTCCCTGTCTGAGACGTCTCTGTTTCGCTGTTTAAATCTATCACCAGCCTTTCCTGCGAACTGAGACTGAAACCCGCCTGCTGCTCTTCATGATTCAAGAGAAGAAACGAGGACACTTCATCTCCAGCGATTGCCACCAGTTTCAAAGAGGCTGAAACCAGATGTTTGATGGACGTGTTTACGTCTGCTCTGGATGGTAGGACACCGTCCTCCTGGACGCTCCTGATCATGCGTTGTATTCAGAGGACAAGACCAAAGCTCGATGACAAACCGGGACAAGAAACCAAGAGTGTGAGCCCTGCAGCCAGCTCAGTGGTGGCCGCTGGTCTCTGCAGGGGTGAACAGAGAGGTGGGTGCTGGGGCCAGAGGTTGGAAACCATCCAGTTCTACTGGCCAGGGGGACATCCATGTGGTGAAAGAGGGTCCTTGGACATAAAATCAAAGAGGCGGTTTTCCATCTGACTGATCCCCAGCAGAGCTGACTCGGAGATGGAAGCAGTCATGTGACCAGTTGACACACCTTGGACAAAAATAGATGCATGAAAACAAGATGGGAAATAATATTTTATTTGATTCCTTGACACATCGTCATGGAGACTCGCTGACACGTGAATTAATATTTCTGCCGGTCGCTGCAGGATCTGGTAAGACGGTATTTCTCTCATGTTGAGCGAGCGCGAGTCCTTCCCTTCCAGAGGTGTAAATGCCGCCATGCCGATCCATTTTATTTGCCCACAATCAGATTAAGTTCAGGGTTTGATAATCTGGGTTTCTGTAATTTAAAAGGCTGCATAATAACTCGTGTGAAGCACAGCGCCACATCCAGGGGAGACTTGCACTCGCATCCACTTACAAATGAGTTTCCTTGGTATTGATCCGTCATGGCTCAGTGGGAATAAAATGGACAACATGGCTCTTTGAGATCGAGGTCTCTAACAAGCAAGACAAAATAACAGAAGACAAATACGTGTTATTTTACTCACTATAAACACTGCAGGCCTGAGCTTTACTTCAACCAAGGATCCCAAATCTGTCCGGAAAAATAACCAAATAGAAAAACAGGAAAAGGGGGATGGGTCAATAAACAATTTGCTCATTGGAAAATAAATCCCTGGAAACTTAAAGAAAATGGTGATTACCAAACGGTAAAAATGAAAGGAGGGGGGACAGAAAGGGGATAAATGGATGAGGATGAAGAGGATGGAGAAGCAGGTTTAGGACTGACGTCAGAGGTGGAGGGACTGGTCCCGACTTCAGGAAGAAAACCTTCTGTGACGCTTCAGTACGAACAGATCAGCTTTTATTGTTTAAAAACACTTTCCCCTGAACGTGAAGAGCATCTTTGGTTCCCGAGTTCCCACTGAAACCCGCTGGACCCCCACACCCAGCAGCAGACCAGCAGCTCCTGGGGACATTTCATCAGAGCTGGAGGAGTCGGGTCCTCAGAGCCGTCACACACTCCTGAAGACGAGCTGGAGGCCATTTCCTGCTCTGTCATGTGACCACACCCACAGCTGCATCCAAAAGGCGATGGCGTGCGTGTTTCCCTCCTTCCCACTGGCTGCTCCTCTCAGCCAATCAGAACTCTTCCTGAAACCCAGAGGGGGCGGGGCCTATCCCACCGGGACAGGTCAGCAGTCCATCGCAGAGACAAAAGGCCATTCACTCGTTCCTCGGGTCAGATCAGAAGCACCAGTTAACCTGACATAATGTTTCTGGACTGTAGGAGGACGCTGGGGAACCTGGAGAGAAGCTGGAGGGTCGGGCAGGTTCTCCATGAAGGAGCAGCAGAACCAGCAGATAAGAGGAAAACTTTCAGTTCCCGGCTAGTTTCAGCAGATTGATGTGTGTGTCTGAAGGGACGGGAGAAACGAAAAGGACTTGTAATTACTTCTCTCCCGCCCAGAGTCTGAAGGGGTGTCAGTCAGAAAGGATGAAGATCAAAACACGAACAGCTCCATCATCTGCACCTCCTTCACTCCTCTGTCCGAGTCCACCTCTCCATGTCCCTGAGACGGCGCTCCAGGATCTTCACCTGCTCTTCCAGACGAGCGGTTTTATCTGCCGCCATGGACCCACCGGAGGTTCCTACTCCCAGCAGCACGCAGACGCACACCAGGACGGCGAGCCGGACCGCCATGGTCTCTGTTCCCGCGCGGTGGTCGCTCAGGATCAGCCCGAAGCAGCCGAGGGCCACGCCCACCTTCAGCAGCCACAGGGCCCGCCGCAGAGCCGAGGCAACCAATCGGAAGGCCAGGGAGATCAGCCAATAGCAGACGAGAGCGACGAGGACCCACTGAGCCACAAAGATCAGCCCCTCGGGTGTCACCTTTCTGACGGGGAAGCCCACTGTGGAACAAAAACGCCACACGCCTCACGTTAAACACACCTGGAAACGTTTTCATTCTTCTTTGCCTGCTTGTGGTTTTTATTGTAATAAGTTGAATTTATTCCAGTTCATCATTGGATGAAATCATTTGTTAATAAAGTTGGGTAAAGTGAAAAAAAAAGAAATCACATAGGCGGTTGTGCCGAAAAAAAAAGAAAAGCAAACATGGGAAATGTAAACATTTTATATGGTATAAAAGGCAAAATCAGAAGAATTTAGACGCTTTCGGGTTAAACCAACTGAGTTTATTTGGCTTTTAACGCTTTAACATAAGAAACGTGTTTCAGGATGTTACATTTCCTAATTAAAGATTCACGCCGTTTTGCCTGTGTCTTGTACGGTTTTTATATGTTTGCATTGTTGTGCTTACAGTGCTTTATAAATAAAGTTGAAGTGGACAGAATCATAAAAAGTCATGTGGTCTGAAACAGGAACCAGAACTATGAAGCATGTTCAACATATCAGGTCATTTCTGGGCTCAGGTGTGTTTTTGTCTAGTTCTAAGCTAATAAAAAATAAAGTATTTGTTGGATTAGTGTTCTGGCGTCATTAGCTGCGTTTCCCGTAGAGTCGCACTAAACCGTTTCTAAAACGCCTCAACGCTCTCGTGCAGGTGGTTTCTCAGACGTGTCCATGTAGAAGCATTTTGCAGAAGTGTAACGGAAACACGTCCCTAGACGTGGCGTAGCGGGTCACGTGACCAGTCGCTTTAGGTGACGACGGCGCGGTGTGAGCAGACACGGGAGGAGACGGAAATCTTTTCCAAAAAACTCTTTCCTCCTCCAAGCGGAGTCTCGCCGGACGAGATTCTACCAGAATAACGATTGATGCGCTAAATACGGGTCAAATCTGTCACGGAAACGCAGCTCCAGGCTGAGGAGACTTGCATATTTTAACCGTATGACAATGAAGGAAGGAACAAGCGGACGGGGACTTGCCAGAGGCGGCTCGCTATCCTCTAAAGGACGGTGAGCGGTCAAACGTTCACCACACGAGGAGAAGACAAAGCGGTTACCTTGGATCCCAGCAGCGTGCAGGAAGTGGGACGTGGACTGCAGCAGAACGTTCAGACCGCCAGCCAAACTTCCTGCAGCGACTCGCAGGACCTGAGAGAAAGCCTGCAGGGAGGAGACAGCAGAGGACGGAGCTGCTTCAGGAACTTTCCTCCTCCACATGCAGACACAGTGACAAAGACAAACACCTCATCGGTGGTTTCATCCCAGGCTGAAATTCTGTCAGACGCACCGCGCTGCCTGCAGGCACAAAAAAACCCGTGGGTTTAAGATCAGGTTGGATGGAGACCACTTTATGAAACAGGTCGTCACATAACGTCCACCTATAAAGAGCTCCAGCAGATCCCCCCTCATCCTCCAGGGGCTGGTTCTAATGGTTCCCCCCTCATCCTCCAGGGGCTGGTTCTAGCGGTTTCCCCCTCATCCTCTAGGGTCTGGCTCCACCAGATCCCCCCTCATCTTCTAGGGTCTGGATCCACCAGATCCCCCCTCATCCTCTAGGGTCTGGCTCCAGCAGATCCCCCCTCATCCTCTAGGGTCTGGATCCACCAGATCCCCCCTCATCCTCTAGGGTCTGGATCCACCAGATCCCCCCTCATCCTCTAGGGTCTGGATC
>JBAMHW010000004.1:3240386-3250781 GCA_037177495.1 Rhadinocentrus ornatus
TAGGGAGATCCACATGATGAGAGAGATCCACTCCCAGGACGGACAGGCTGTAGATGTGACCAGGACTGAAGGATGAAAATGCCCACAGCCCCTCCCTCCCGATGCAAATAGGCAAATCCTTGCCTGCAGGTAAACCACGCCCACTGTATGAACGGATGTGAAGTTATATAATGTAGATTTGCTAGTTTCAGACTTCTGTTCTTTCACAGTTTCTGATTAAACATTCCTGCAATGGGACGAATTTGTGCTTTTGAGGGGTATAAAAGTAAAACCAGACTTTATTCTTTACCTGCGGATGAGAATGGTGTTAAAGGCTGAGCTGAAGTCCACCAACAGCATCCTACCATAGTTGCTGGGATGCTGAAGTGAGTCAGGGCCGTGTGAAGGGCTATGCATCCTCCGTAGAACGGTTCTCCCTGTAGGTGAATGGCAGGCTGTCCATGCCGGCAGGGATGGCATCTTTGATGCGCTATAGGAGGATCTGTCAAAAACACTATGATGACTGGGTGAGAATGATAGCGCGGTAATCATTGAGGCACGTAATGGTTGTTGTTTTGAGCACAGGCACAATGATGGAGGACTTCAGGCACACAGGAACCCTGGAAAGCTGCAGAACTGGTTGGAGATGTCCAGAAAAAGGTCTGCCAGTTGGTCTGCACACGGTGTCCGACCTGACACCTGATCTAGACTCGCAGCCTTGATGATGCTGACCCTCCTCAGGGTGGAGGTCACTTGGTGCTGCTGCAGGGTAAGAGGCTGATGCTGCACCTCTGCCCTGCTATAAGCCAGTTTGTCTCCTGCTCTGTAGGCTGCATCCAGGTCTAGCGGGGACCAAACTGTGCTGTCCACACATGGCTTCTGATTGGGGAAGAATGTGATTGTCTTTGTGGGCAGGACAGCATCAGTGCAGAAGTGAACATAGAACAACACTGTCCTATTGTGTTGAACACTTCCTGTCTGTGTGCTCAAAGCAGTCCTCTAAGGCAGAGGAAGCCTTCTCAGTCCAAACCTGAATGGTTCTGGTGGTGGGTTTGGTCCTGCAGATCAGAGGTCTGTACGCAGGGATCAGCTCCACAGAAAAATGATCACAACCGCCTCTGGATTAGCGTTCATCAGCAGTACCAATTTAGCATTAGCTTGTGGTGGTATGTACGACTCAGATTACGGCAGTAGCATTAAGGGTCTTGCCTGGGATGTTAATATTTGAACTCAGGTCATGGGAGACAAACCAGCCACCAGCCAGGTTTTTTAGTTTTCCTCACCACAACTGTCCTTGCACATTTGTCACCTTCAGAGCTTCGATCTAACGCTCTCCCGCCGAGCTATTTCGGCTTGTAGCCGAGTTCTCTCACCAGTTTAAATGGTCTGCACTTCACTGCCAGGTATTCCAGGTCAGGGGATTTTTTAGCTGTACACCACGAGTTGTGAACGTACAGCTCCAAACCTCTGCCTTTGGTCTTACCCGAAGCTGCAGTCTGGAACAGAAAGTGCCCCGCTAGCTCCCCCGTTGTGTCGGGATATTGTTGTCCAGCCAGGTCTCAGTGAAGATTGCCACACTGCTGTCAGTCTGAGTGAGACAATTCTCAGACAAATGTCGTCCATTTTGTTGGCTAGAGACTTGACGTTTGTATGGAAGAGACTGGACAGAGCCGGTCTGCGTGGGTAAGCTTGTAGCCTAGCATGCGGCCCACTCCGCTTACCCTGCTTTTGTTTACGTTGTGTCCTCCTTCTCCTGGGCCACTGAGGGGGGATGGTGAGGACCTCTGTGATCCGCTGCAGTTCGGGTGGAATAAAATCTGGCTTTGGTGATGCAGACAAAACATACTTTTTCCCCAGTTCCAGCAGGTCATCCCTTCCGTGCTGGATTAGGCCTTCCAGTCTTAAAATGCAGGTGAAAGCACGAACATCAAAGCAAACGTAATTAGCCGAGAGCCTGGAGCTGCCATCTTGGTTATTAATCTCGCTGATGCAACTGCTCCACAAAACAGGTGTTTAGTATGAGTGCACGCAGAGCAAACAAACTCTTCTTCACAGAAGTGCAGAAACTTCTCCCAGTCTCATACAGACAGCACCCCCTACAGTCCTCATTTAGGTACTGCAGCTCTCGCCCACAAGTTCTTCCTGTTGGCTGCAGAGCTGATGTGAATGTTGTTGCTTTCAGTATCCGATAAAAGGAGAGAACGCTGGATCGGACCAACTCAGAGTCACAGTGGTGAGTCTCTTAAACCCTGTTTCCTAAACATGCTGAGCCAATAAAATATGTCGTCATTTGTCAGTGTCACACTCAGCTAATATTTAAAGAAACAATGAAAATGTTCCACTTACAGTTTTTGTTTTCTGTGTTGGTTTATGAGACCAGTAAATAACAGCATTCTGGTTTTTACCAAGTGACCTAGTCCCAGCTGTCTTGGTCGTACCTTGTGTAACTGTACTGTCTCTGTCAGTCTCTTACCATCGGGGGAAAGCTGCAGTTAGAAGCAACGATGAAGAGAAGCGGCTGTCGTATCCAGGTAACTCGCATGATGGTCAGTTTTACCGCACAAACCTTTCGCACCTTCTCCTGAAATGTATTTCTGTCCTCTGAGTCTGCACACAGCTCTCCGCGTGGACAAAGAATCAAACGGGGTTTTCTTAAAAGCAAATCTGGCTCAAAGTGTAGAGACAATTTTCTCAAATGACTCCATGAAAAGACACAGTGGGTTATTAGTTTAAACAGGATTTACTGCTTAAAGTGGCTGGCTTCAGGAAAACTCTGGAGGTCCTGGAGGGGCCCAATCGCAGTCTGGACCAGAACTCTGCCTGGTTCTGGAAACTTTCCTGGTTGAGCTTTGTATGGAGAGTTTTATCATTTTATAATCATGAATGTGTGTTGCTACTGAAACAACTCTCCTGTTACCCCAACATTCACATGACTCTGTAGCAGTTCACCACCGCAACGGTTTGCCAACGTCTCGTCGCCATGACAGTTCAGCTGTAACATTCATCACCGTAAAATCTGTTTCCATGACAACTCGTCAGTTTATCTCTATAACAGTTCGTCGCCATGACAATTCGGGACCGTGGCAATTCATGGCCATAAGATTCGTCACCATGGCGATTGATCCCTTCACCGTGGCGGGGTATCTCAGGGTGTTAAACTGGAATGATCTTTAACATGGCTTTCTCTGTGTGTCACCACATCAGCTCTGGAGCGTCTGACGGTCAGAGACAGCAGCGACTTGTCATGCAGCAGGAACAGTGGCTTTGATTTCTAACACCAGTCTTCCACCCCCATCGTCAGAGTCATCTTCATCCTCATCTTCCCTTCGTGCTGTTTCAGCTGCATCTTTGTAGAAGAAGAGTAAAAACATTTGAAATGTTGGTGCAGACGGGCCTTGAACAGATTGATGCCACCGACCGTCCCATCCTGTCTCTTATACCCTGTAAACATGTTTTCCTTACTAAATTTAGACGTGTTGGGATTTTCCAAGACAAACACAAGCTTAAAATCCTCAAAACTTTGATGTAGATTATTGTGTTTCTACACTGTAATACTATATATACTATATAATAATTCTATACTATAAACCGCCATGTGGTGATCCGTTTCTCTAACGTCACCTTTTCCAACATGAATCTGTAGATTCACCTGAATGTTTGGACTCAGAAAGGAAAGTTTTCACTAAAAATCAACAAGTGTGCAGGTATGATGCATGTCTCATCTGAACCCTACCCAGATTTTAACTCTTCGTGGATTGGAGTGATGTGGAAAAAAGTTACATCCAGCACCTTCGATGATGCAGCTTCCTGTGCTGCGTCGCCATGGACACCAACATATAAGAACAAATAATACAATAACATGTTAATGGTTATAATGGAAAGTTCTGTCTACTTGTTAGCATGTCAGCTAATAGTGTGTAATGTTAGCCTACAAAGTGAATCCTTGTGTGAAGGCAGTCGCCCATGTTTTCATATTGTCCTGTTTTAATTCACGTTATTGTTGTAAAATAAGAAGGAAACTGAAACACACTCCAGTTTCTGGTCTTATGATTGATCGGAATACTCACTAATGTAGCTGGGTGCAGTTAGTCTTGAATGGCCATGAAAAGGGATCCCCGGCCCAGCGGAAGGAGCTCGAGGAGGAGGACGTGGACATAGCGCAGCTTCAGTCAGGGCTGAGGTGCATATGGACCTGGATTAGGAGCGGGGTAAAGACCAAGGTGAGGGGAGTTAAACACAACTTCCTGCAGTCACAGTATTCTAAAGCTATTCCCTCTCATTTTCCACTCAGATACACCAGAATGCTTCTTCTGCATGTCAAAATCGCCCCAGATCCTCTTAAAGAGACTTAGTTCCTCACCTTTCTCACACCTTCTGTTTGCAGGTACGATACACTGTTATGGATTTTACTCCAGGTTCTTGCTTCCCGCCACCGAGCAGAAAGCTGCTTTCTAAGAAACAACATAATGTATTATAGTTATTATAGTACAAGTATTTTATATGTGAAAATGTTTAGAACTGACGTGTAGAAACTGGCCTGTATTCTTCCTGGTTTTTACACACTAGAAATCCCAGTAAAGACCTTCTTTTTATTTCTATTTATTTATTGAACCTTTAGTGGGCGTGAGTGGTTTTTAGTGTCTGTGTGTTAGACCTGCGATGGACTGGCGACCTGTCCAGGGGGTACCGGCTGGGACTCCAGCCCACTACGACCCTGGAATGGACTACGCAGGTATAGTGGATGGATATTTAACCTGTACATAACATGGAACATAATCTGGAAAGCGTCCAGTGAGACCAAGTCATAAAATTTTAAGTCTTGTTGCAGTTCATGTCGGTTAAAGGCAGCAGCGTACGCAAACGGCCGTTTCAACCAAAATACGCAGGTGTTTGTACCATGACGTGAACTCAATGTGTGAATCGTGGATCTGAGGCTTGGCTGCAGCATTTAAAAGCCGGACTTTGGTTCTTTGCATTTATCACAAGTTTTAAACTGTCAAAGGGCTGAACTGTGTTAACGGTCGGCTGTTATTGAGTGAGTGTCTGGATTTGGGTGCAATATATCACCATCATCTTTGCATTGGACACATTTTGGTCAGTATTATCAGTATAAAGGATTAAAACAAGTGACCCTAGAAAGGAGCCTTGAGGCTCTTTTTTTAACTTTAAGAGACTCAGAGGTATAACGTTCTGCCTGTACAGAAGAAGTCTGAAGTTCTGAGTCTACTCAACTCAAAACTATGAAGACAAATGCACCACATCTGTGTTCCATGTTATAATATAACAATAGACTGGATTTCTATGGTGCTCTTCAAGGTACCCAAAGCACTTCACATTGAATCCATATTCACACGTTGGTGATGGTAAGTTACATGTGCACCAACAGCTTCTCCAAGCAGCGAGCAATGCCAACATGCTGGCCTCAAACAGCAGCAGAAGATGAATGAGTTTGTCCAAATGGAGACATTTACAGACATTTACAGATTTACCGTAGCGCTACATAACTTTCTGACTTGGTTTGATGGCACACTGACACTCGTTCTGTACGTTCCTGGAGCAGTTGTTGCCCTGCAGCATCCCCAGGCTGCATCACTTTCCAGCAGCATTTCGCCGCTGGACCCGGCTGATTTAGCTAAGAAACCCAGGAGAACATTATCGGAGGAAGAGAGAGTTACCTCCCGGAGAGATCTCAGAGAAGAGACAGGATGAAGATGGAAGCTGACTTAGCCGTCGTTAGGAGGCGCCTCAGAGAAAATCTGCTTTAAAAAGAGATTTCAGCCACCTGGACAGGTGTGTGGGAGGAAATGCAGCGGCTGTTTGGTTTATTTCTTCTGGAAAAAGACTAAATGAAAGACGGACAACACAACCGCTATGTTGTTTGTGAACTAACCAATAAAAATACAGCAGAAAGTGGTTTAACAACCAGAAAACATCGTGTTTGACGGCTCTGCTTGTTGTGTTTATCGAAGAGCTCGTGTTGACTTCACATCCCACCAGAATTTACATTTTTGTAACTACTAGTTCAAACTCACAACAAGTCGTGTGTGCACATGAGAGCAGCGTTTCTCATCGCATTGATCACAGTGCAGAGGCTTTTGGACTTCCTACACTTCTCTGCCGTTTCATGACATCATCATTGGCTTTGGTCATGTCAGTCAAAATGAACTAAACCTACAGCTGAAAAAATGTACATTTTTTTCTAAGAATTTCCTAGAATGTGCTCTCCTCAGCTCTCACTAAATCCAACAGAGGAGTTTTTCTCAGCCTGGAGGTGGAAGGTGTCTGTCTGTCCAGGCAGCCATGGATGCAGGATGCAATGAGATCCCGGCAGCGTCCGGTAGAGATTCGTGGCTTGAGGAGATTCTTTCCGTGCTTGTCCGATGTGACGACCAGGAAAACGTGTGGCCAGACAGACGCGACAGCAGTGATTTAGGATGTTCGGTAACAGACATGCTGTGAACAAATTACTGTAAGATGGCAAACACTGTGTGAAGTGAAAATGTGGAAAGAAAGAAATGTCGTGTTCAGCGGCTCTACCGACAACTTGCGTAACTTTACCGTAGTTTTCAGATGGCTGGACATCTAGTGTGTGCGGGCACTTTCAGCTGGTGTCTCCGAGATCAAAAACACTTACAGGTTAGACCAGTGATTCCCAACCCTGGTCCTCAAGGACCACTGTCCTGCAGGTCTTAGATGTCTCCCTGCTACAACGCACCTGGTTTGTACTCAATGGTGAGAGGACTTTTCATTGTGATGGCTCTGACGCTTTCACTGACATAAAGACTTCCTTCTGAGGAACGAACTGTCTGTTTTTAGCGAGCGACGCAGTTTCTACTAATTGTTTAGAGAAACGTTGCAAATGTAAAGTCTGATGTGAGAAATGAACCAAGCGACCAAGTTACAAATGAAAGTAGAAAAAGGTCCGTCAGTCGGGCTGAATTTTCATGAGGAAAACACGTTACAGATTTCTTAAAACAATCGGAACAAACTGCAAAACCTAGTTGAGAACCTGCGAAAGCTCATTCCTCCAAAGTATTCATGTCCATGAAAGTGTCAGTGTCATCAAGATGAAAGGCATCATCGTGGCTTTGTCATGTTTCCATTATGACCGGTTGCTCTGGAAATCGCTTCCAATGCAGAAAGTCCGATGTCGTGACACTACCTGAAATAGCTCAAGCACGATCTCCTGAGTCACGGCACCGTGTTCGGGTGGAGCTGTGCACAACTGTGAACAATATCGCAGAACATATTGGAACTGAGCATACTACATGCATCATGCACACCCAGACGTTCCTCTCTGTCCAATGCGGTTCCTTCCACGTCTTCTATCTTTCGCCAGATTGAAACCTGCCTCGTCAAGGTACAGGCATGTGCGTCTGCAGCTCCAGTACACGCTTCATTACAGAAGCGGGAGCCACGTGAACCACAACTGTTCCTGTGTAACATTGGACCACATACTGTACAGAGCACCGTGAAAACCAACACAGAGCTGCCGTGCAAGTGTCGTGCACGGCACGAAGCAAACGGCACCAAACATTAAAGTCATAACGCCGAGCGCGAGAGGACCCAAAGGCGCAGGTGAAAGTGTTTCATAAAGAAAAACTAGGCAACACAAAACATGGACATGGCACGGACTAACCTACAAGGACCTGAAGGAGAGGGGAACGATCCAATCAGACCAGGTGAATTAATAAGCAGAGACCCTACAAAAGGAAAGATCACTGAAACCAAACTTTAACTAAGGAACTAAGCCAGAATGGTGACAGTGTGCATGAAACACCTGTTTTACCTGTCCTCCGCCGTCTTGCTGTTCCTCCTCAGCACGCTGCCGCCTGTAGCGAATGAAACAGATTCAACATTCCCAAGATGTTGGCATCCTCTATTCCAGCATCCCTCTCAACCTTATGGCTTCCTCTTGTTGGGAGCTAAAGGGTCCTCTTCCACCTCTGCAGTCCTAGGTGGTGCAGAGTAAAAGTCTTCACTGTAACACTAGAGTACACTGAACTTGCGAAGCAGTAAAGCTGCAAGTCTAAACTGTCCCACTGCAAGCTTCATGTATGACAGAGTGACAGCAGTTGTTGTTTGCTGCCGAGCTACGCTCCGCACACACCTGTTCTCCTAATCTTTGACAGAGGTTCTCCCAACATTTGGCCGCACCCCTCCACTGTCAGGCTGTGATTGACAGCCCGATCCACAACTGATTTCATCAGGAATCCGCCTCTTCTTCCTCTTTCCCCGTTGGTCCCCTTCCCACACGGTACGCTATGTCCTGCTTGGTTCGTGTATGCTTGTGAAGTGGGGATTCAGCTCGGAGTTTTCATTGGTTGCAACTAACGCTCCACACTCCTTCTCATCGGTGACAGCTGAGGTTCATTTTCAGGGAAAACAAATATTTCAAATATTTATCAAATCACTTTGACAGATTGTGAGAACTAGTTCAAACTTCTTGCTTGTAATAACTGAAGCAAGTTTTATGTTTTCGGATGACTATTCACACGTAAAGTTCATAGTGACGGCCGGATGGCGGCGCGATGAAAGAGCAGCGCCGTATAAAGCAGGGGATGCAGGTTGGAGGGGAAACCGCTGCTCTCATGTGCACTGATGGCCAAACGTTCGGCTTGAGCTAAAACGTGTAACGCGAGAAACGCAGCGAAGCAGCTGAGAAATAAATGTAATATAACTTTATGTTGTTATGTTCTAGAACTTTTACAAACATGTCAGCATATTTTCATTCATTAAAAACTAACATTTCCTCTGGAAATGTTCAACTACACTAACTCTGCTGAAAAGGATTCAACACGGAAAAAATCTTCTCATGGAGATTAATTTAGCTTTTAACCACGTGGTTGTGATGGAAAGACCCGTGTTTGACCTGCGCTTGCTGTCCTGCTACAGAAGCTCTGTTTTCATAAAAAGACAAAGCAGGAGGAGAAAGTGAGACACGACGGTTACCAAGAACAGATTGTGGTTTTCCGTTTACGTCAGCTTCCTGTTTGTTTTATTTTTGTCTCAGCCGTCCTCGCTCCTCCACTCCGCTTCCCTTTCTTTTCCCACGTTGTCTGGTTTTTCTTTCAGACTCCCCCTGGTCCTGGCTCCTGGTCTCTTTCCTTCTCCCTCTCGGTTTTCATCTGAAGCTCCTTCGCCATGAAATCACTCCATCTGGTCGTCATCTGTGTGATGTTTGTGTAACTGGGAAAAGTCAAAGTCAGCTTATTGTCGACTCTGCAGCATGAATATGAGCCAATAAACAAAACTATCACTAAGTACATTAGCACGATAAATAACAATAAATAGACAAGGCAAATGACAGAATAAATGTTTATGGTTCTAGTGCAACGAAGAAGATTAACGTCTTCCTGCAGGCGACAGCCTGAGGGTGGAGGGGGGCAGAGCTGGGAGGAGTTCTGGCCTACAGGCTCCACAGCCTCGCCCCGCGTAGAGCTTCATGGGTGGGCTAGATATAGATAGATATATCTATATATATCTATATATCCCTCAGACATGGTCTCTGGGAAGCTGTTTCCAGCATGGTTACATAAACACATCACAGTAAAGGTGAAAGCTCATCTGATAACGGAGTTGGTCCAGAAAGGCTTCGTTCGGAATATAAAATCTGTCACCGACACTTTATTTGGACATAATTTGTCCCTGAAGCAGAATGAAAACATCTGGAAACAAAAGTCTAACAGCTGGTGTTCCATTAGTTGTACTGGAGCAGAAAAACCGGTTTCTGGGATATGAACCGAGTCTGAATGTCGTTTTAGAAAAACATCATTAACAACATGTCTCTTAGGGCTGGTGGGGTCTGAGATGAACAGAACTGCTTCGGTTTATAAACATGTCTGCCAACAAGTTACAGCAGGGGAAACACACATTCATTTCCACACACACCGTGACGCACACCTCCTGAAGCACCTGTCGTTTATTGAGGTCAGAAGTTCATTTTATTTAAGTAGAAACAAGAATGAAGTGCAGAGATGAGAGGAGGAAAACAAGAAACACCAGCAGGTTTAACACATGGCTGAGGTTCTGTACGTCTGTCTTGGTAAAGATTGCCGCCAGTCTCAGAACTTTTTTATGCTCCTTAAAGGTCTTTCACGCCTTCCCGAACATTTCGCCCGACTAATTCGCACGGCAATATTTTTATGGAATCACTGAGAAGTCGATGGAAACGTTCACATCAGTGACGAATTTCCATTAAGGATTTTGCGAGATTTATTTTTTCGGACAAAGGTTGATTTTTCTTAAAATACGCATCGGACAGAGACACAATCGACCAATCAGAGACGGCGTATTGACAGCGTCACCAGAGACGGTGTTGCGAGCTGTGCAAGTGCCGCTTCTCGCTGCTGCTTCCTTCACACTTTGTATCACGTGGCCGAGCGTCTTGTTACGTTTGTCTCACAACACTCGTGT
>JBAMHW010000004.1:3286977-3297760 GCA_037177495.1 Rhadinocentrus ornatus
AGATATTAACATGGATTCTCTCAGGGGTTCAAATACTTATTTGCAGCTGTTTCATACAAATAAATTGTTACAAAATCATACATTGTGATTTCAGGATTTATTTTTAGATTGTGTCTCTCACAGTGGACATGCACCTAGGACGGAAATTTCAGACCCTCCATGTTTCTAAGTGGGAGAACCCGCAAAATAGCAGGTGTTCAAATACTTATTTCCCTTACTGTAAAGGCGAACAATATCTAACTGAAATATGCCGTTTAACATTTGTCATTCTTCAGCTTCAGGTCCGATCAACATGAAACTGATAAATGTGGTTTAGAAGTTTCGCTAGCGCGTCCAAAAATAATATCTTGGGGTAAATATGCGCTGCTAGGTTTCCTCCGACGTTACGAGCGAGAAAAAGCCAATCAGCGGATCACAGACAGCCGAGGCTGCCGCCACAGAGAAGACCAGAACAGTGAGGTCTGTGCGGGCGTGGAACGATCTCTCAGGTGTGGGTGTTAAAACGTCCTCAGAGCCAGCCAGCTCCGCGTCTCGCCGGCATAAATGACAGATGCTGCAAGTGCGTTAAAGTTAGTTTAAATTCTTCGTATAAAATGTGGAAACACGCGAAGAAGCGCTGCCTGATGACATGTTAGAACCAACCCAACGAGGGTTTTACAGCCGGGAGACATCCCCAGTGTGTCCTGTACAATGATAAAGACCCCGGTCCCGTGATGTTTCACGCAAGTCCCCAAAAATCGATTCTTTTAGTTTATAAAGCCAAATATTAAACCACTAATGCTGGGTTTACTAGCACTAGAACTAGCAGCCCAACGTTTTACGTCTCAGCCTGAGATTTAACAGACTGAATCACCGTTTACAGACTAAACTGGGTTCTTTCAGCATTTCTGTGATTTGCTGGACAGCTGATCTGGATCAGGTCTGATCTGCCCTCAGCAAAGCAAACACGGGGAGATTTCCCTCCAGGACCTCCACCAGGTGTTACCCCGACTCCTCAGCATCAGTTTCTAGTCTTCTCATTGCACTGAACACAAACGATCCACGTTTACTCCTTAATAACCACCCGCTCCTCCTCCTGGACGTCCACCTACAACGCGTCATCGGCGCTTCTTCTTGATCGTGTCTCCTCATCGCAGACCCAAGATAAGGGAAAGATTGACACGAAACCAGGACTCCAGGAAGACTCCTAAGATTTCCCAGGAAACGGTGTGAGCCCAGCGTAAGAGGTGAAGGAAAACCTGCATCCAGTGGCTGAATCTCTCAAACCCTCAGACTTTCTGATGTCATGAAACATGCTGGAGGCTATCAGAGAAACATCAATCATGTCGTCAAAGAAGACAAATTTGCTCTGACTGCATCAGCATCTGGAAGCAGGAACAGGTCTACGGGTGGAAACCAGGAAGGTGATAAATGACCTGCTGCAGAGAGAAGGAACGTCCCTCCTTCACTTGATGGATCACATTCAGCCCAGGCTCTTCGTGCCAGTAACTACGGCAACACAAAGGGACAAATAACCTATAATCCTACTAATGAGATACTATTTGTTAACCCACGCTCCTCCAACACAGTCAGCCCCACAAACTGCCTACACCTGGACCCAGGCCGCAATGAGTAGTGGGTTCCAGTCCGTCAGGATAGGACGTCAGCCTGTAGTATTATTATTAACGTAGAAATCCGTCCTCAGTAGGGACGTCAGGATCATTTTAATATTGTCAGAAATCTCGACCATAATTATTCTTCATTAATTCATTTCTCTAAATATATAAAATTCCATCACTGCTCTTGTTTCGTCCGCTGGTCGCAATATAAAACAAAGTCTCATTCCAGCTGAATCTCCTCTGCTCTGGAAAGAACAAATCCCACATATTAAGTCTGGATTTCTGGAGAAACTGACGGAAAAGGCTGCAGGACCTCTGCTGCTTTCTGGAAGCTACATTATGAAATCTGGTTTCGTCTACAGGCCGTTGCGCACGGACAAGAATAAGGCATCAATCTCACGTCTGAGACTACTCAGGTTTTTCTCAGCGATGCCGAATGTCCAACCGGAGTCACGCAGAATTACTGAATTCCTAACGACACATTAACATGTCATTTCAAACATACGTTTAGCCAAGCCAACTTTATTTATAAAGCACTTTAAAACAGCAAGGACTCAGAGTGCAGAACAGCAAGAATACATGAAACAGTTAAAGACATAAAATAAAGTGAAAACAAACCATGTAACAAGAAAAAAAAACGATTAAAATAAGTCAACTGACTTATTTTGACTGAAGCGGTAACCTGCAGTGAAACGTCCTGCTTTACAGGCTGAAGACTCCACACCTTGGACCTTTTGTCCAGCACCTCTTCCGCGAGCAGCACCTGGGGGATGTTGTGTAACTTCGCTCAGTGATGCGGGTACGGTTCATCTCTTCGGATATTGAGGGATCTTTACTATTAACCCATCGTGGTGTGTATTGCAGTTTATACAGCGGTTAATTTTAACATCTGGTAACTGTGGCGCCTGTAGTCCTCAACCCCACCCGAACACCTGTTCCGCTCTGCAAGGACATGATCTTCCTAAACTTCGAGGACAACGCCATCACTGATGGAGGCAAAGCAGGTTGCAAGAGGGAGGGGCCTGTCCGATGTCAGCGTGAAGACAACTTCATCGTCAACAAGACGAAGGAGATGAAACCTCTCCAGCCACTGCTCATCCAGGCGAGCAACACCTGCATCAGTGAGGACATCATATGGACACTTAACGGACTAAGAGGACTGAGACTACTTCCTGTTTTATGTCTACTAATAGACATCCATGTGTACTAGTAGCTCCACATAGCACCACCGCTGCTACTCCAACACCGAGAGCGATGAAGACTGCAGAGCACCTACCCCCGCAGGAGGACCCCACCCATCCCGAGCGAGGACCGCTCATAGTGTGTGTTTCTCTTTTATTTTCCACAAGCTGCCAGTAGTTTCATTGTTTACATGTTATTTCTTCTCCCGCACATATAGACCCGCGTTGCTTAGCAAGAACAAAAGTAAAAGTTCATAGTACAAGCAAACACGGTTCCTGACCGTGCAAATGACACACGTAATGACATAATGAAATCTGAACTTGCCGCCATTATTTCTCCCGTGGATGTGGGATTAGAAATAAAAGCCCGATCAGCCACCGAACACGGCTGAGCCGATTCTTTCTGTAATTGTAGTTCATAGTCTCGGTGAGAACAGACCAGTTTTTCTCATCAGCTGAGCCCACTTTGGAAAGATTCAGTCCCTCCTAAAGGTTGGTAGCTCAACTCTGCTCACATCTTTAACTAAAATGGGTTCATTCTCAGAAGGTAACGTTTCACTAAACAAATTATTTAAAAGTCGAGTCCAGTGAGGACACTCCTCATTTCTGCTCCCAGGTCTCTTCGGGATAAAATTCAGGATGGCTCTTCTGCTGGTGTGTTTTCAGGTTTCTCATCCAGGCAAAGCCTCTGCCACACAGGCTGCAGCTGTACGGCTTCTCCCCGGTATGGACTCTGAGGTGTTTCCTCAGGTTCCCCGCCTCGGAGAACATCTTCCCACACGTGGAGCAGCTGAAAGGTTTCTCCCCTGTGTGGGTGCGCTGGTGGATCTCCACCTTCTTGGGCCGGTTAAAAGCTTTTCCACAGTAGCTGCAGACAAACAGTTTTTCCTTGCTGGCTGGAGGAATCAGTGCACCGCTGTTACTGGGAGGAAGAGCAGAGCTGCCACCAGTCCAACCATTAACAGAGGCGGAGGTTGATGGGAGACTGGCCCCAGACATGGAGTACGAGCAGGACAGAACCCTCATTTTCATTTTAACACCCGAGTGTTCATCATAGAAATCCTCATGGAAAGCATCATTGCCGTCATACACCTTTAACCGAGGGCCAGCGCTGCCGTCACAGATAAAACCGAGAGAGTTCACAGCCAGCGGCTCTGAGTCTCTGCCATCAAATGTAAGGAGAGGAGGGGAGCCACTGACCTCCACTCCTCTGCTGCTGCCCAGCTTCGTCTTTCCAGGCCGGCTCTGGATCTGGGATTGAGACTGGCTGGAAGTGAAGTGGATGCCCTGCTCCTCCAGACCTTGCCTCGGTCCTGCAGATCCACGACGGACACGCTCCATCTCTCCTGCAGAAGTTTAGAAGACAAAGACCCAATATGTTAAAAATGTACTTTTCCACAAAGATAAGCTTTGTGTCGGATCATTCAGCTAAATCTGGAATGTTTGAAGGAAGCAGGACCCGTCCATCCTGTGCTGCTGGGTGGAGCTGTAGAGGACTACAGGAGAATTAAGCTGGTGTTTTTCCTTCTAGCTCTCAAAACTAGTCTGATCCTGACCGAGAGCTGGTAAAATCTGATCCTGGAAGATTTACGTCCAACCCAAAGATGAAGTTTTCTTTTCTTTTGTCTCAGAACGATGTTTTACCACCAATTACAAACTACTTGTGTTGTTTTAGGTTCTTTTCCCTGTCGCACCCATCAGTCTGATCCCCATGAGACAATCATATTCCAGAACTGCAGGTCCAAGGCGATGCGGAGAGGGGTGTTCCTAGAGGACCAGGTTTGCAGCTGTACTGATCCTGAAGGCCGACATTCCAGCCATGTTTCCGGGAGAGCAGCCGACAACAGTCTGCCTGTACTTCCACTCGGAAGCAGTCGTTACGGCAGGAAAACACGTCTGACACACGATGGGATCAGGGTGTATCTGGGAGGTGTGGCACACCGTGACAGACCAGACCGAGGTCCCCGAGAACCGCCGCCCTGCAGGTTTTAGCGATACAGAGATTATCTAGTTCTGCTCAGTGACTCGTTCATTTAAATCAGTTGTGTTAAAAACATGTAAAACTTGCAGCACTGCAGGAGTAGGACATCCCGGGACTAGGCTGGGACCAGGAACAGCTCTGGACCATCAACTGTCCGAATTTTAACCCCTAATGTTTGCATCAAACTGCTTGCCACCTTTTTTTAAATTTTACTTATTACATTTATCTATTTACTGTTGTTTTTATTTTTATTGTTTTTTTTCATGATTTATTAATTTAATAAATTTTGTATTCCAGTTTTTCCCTTATTTTTAAGGGATAATAAATTCATGTGTTGGGGGTTAAAGGCACTACCCCAGCTCCCAACATGAGGTTATCACAGACCCTTCCAACGAGTCTCCGGGGTCGCACGGGTTGCAGCAGCGAGATCACCTGTCAGCAGATGGAGAACAACTAATCTGAGACCGTTGACTAGTTCTGCTTGCATTGCTGAGAGCACAATGGATAAAGCTCCAGCCGGAATCTCCAGGGATGAGGGCGACTACCGAGTCTGCAGTCAAGCTCCTCCTGCTCCTTGCTGCTAATACAGCCAAACAGCCTTTACTCTTTCTAAGCATTCGTTTCTAAGATCAGCTCAGACTTAAATCTACTCTGTTCGAGGACACGCCCTCACTTCAAGCTGCCGCCGGAAGGAATCTGGCCTCGTCTCTAAACCTTTATCGAGTTGGAGCTACAGAAGCTCGTGAGAACTGAACGTTATCAGCAGGTCAGGCAGTGTTTTATCAGGAAAAAACACAGACGCAAACTGATGTCAAACACACCACCTGGTGGTCAGAACCAGACCCATCAGAGCTGGTTTTTCATGGATCACGTTTGAACTGCCCAAATCCGTATTTCCAGTTTCCAACGTCTTCATCAGAAACTCGGAGTCTTCGTCATGTTTAATCCGAACAACGAAGCAAAACTCTTCAGACAGAACACGACAGCTGCCGACGTCCTGCGTCGTCATGGTGACGACGAGGAGTTCGGCTTCCCGTCGCCCAAACACGATGCAAACAGCAGGAATGCTTCCACATATTTCCAAGTTTCCGCTGCAGCTGGTCTGAAACGTGGCCGGTTTTTATCTGGACTTACCGGCAACTGCGACAGGTTCCGGTTCTGCAACCCGTTGGATGTTTTCCACCTTCTCCTCCTTCACCAGCACCTCGTCTGTCTCTACCAGCTGCACATCTGGAGACTGAACAGGAAGGTTTGTCAATCAGGAGAAACAGCTCAACACTCAAGTTAAACATCCCGTGGATTTATTCTGGTTCGGGCCACTTGCTGAGTGTCCACCACTCACTTTCTTCCTGTCGCCTTCTTTTTAGTCATAATGAAAAAAAGGCATCATGCCGTCACAGAGCCGGTGAATCTTTCGCTATCCGGAGTGGCAAACAGAGCTTTCAACTTCTGAATAATAAGGTGGAGGTAAAAATGCAGCTCTGCAGACGTAACTAGACCACACACACACATCAGTGAACCAAGCTGATGCTACTGAACCGATGCTTCTTCTTATTGGTCATGTTTGGTTAATCCCATTTTCCTGGGATGTCCACGGGTCATTTTCACCCTCTTACCTCAGTCTGCATGCTTTCAGGAAGGATCAGCTGAGGTGTTTCATCTTCTACAGCTGCTCTGCCGGACCACAAAGTCACCTGTCGCTCAAACACGCCACCTGCACGACAGAAAAAAACATTTAATCAGGCTTCCAATAGACCCGAAGGATTGAAGTGGTTTCTGTGGGAAGCATCTAGGCTGCTGTAGCGACTGTAGGATGAAAATTAGAAATGTGTAATGATACAGAAAGGCATTATGATGCATCAGTACAGGAAAAGACTGAAATCCAACCTTAAATTCAATGTTAAAAAAATCTAGAATAAACCAGTTATTCAGCTGCATATGTTGGTAAGATGCCAAAGCGTGTGGACATGTTTCCTAATCATAAAACAAAAAAGGACAGGAAAAAAAAAAAGCCTGCAGGACTTTGTGGTGCATTCAAGTGCTGTTTTCTAGTCAGTGAAAGGAAACCCAGCATCAAATCTTCTCTCTGAACTAATCCTCCATCATGAGCTGCACGAGGCGACAGTGGAGAGGAAAACACCTTCTGAACTCAGCATTATACTTAATTTACCTTTATCCACTTAATTATGTCATTAACCCACTGTTTATTTCAACAATCATACAATAAAGCTTTGCAGTGTGAATCGCTGCATACTACCATCTCATACATATGCTAGAATTACAATTAAGCGTCCACAGCTGCGTCGGCATCTGCATGATTTACAGACAGGCGCTCACAGGCGTTACATCTAGCAGAGTGTGGTGGAAATCCTGCTGCATCAGCGTTAAAACAAGTTTGAAACTTACTGCACTTTACAGAGTTCACTAAAGGAAATTACCTTTGTTACGATATCTTGCACGCCAGCAGAATGATTTCACGCAGCAGCTGATCAATCAGAGCGATCAGCTGACAGACAACAGTTGCCTTCCAGTGCCGAAAGAGTTTCAGTAGGGTAGAGCCAGTCAGTGGCTGGGACTCTAATTCGCGAACTTCCACGTGATCTGATCCAGAACGCCTGGAGTCTAAAACCAGAACAGCTCAAAATCCCGTGCAGCCGCAACATGATCATATTTCTCCTTTTCTACACATAATAAATATTTAAACTTGTTGTGATGAAAATTCGTGTAGTTTTAGGAAAAGTCAGGGGCCAGCAAGGCGTCACAATTTTATTTGACAGTTACTGAATATCCCATTTCAGACGGAGCAGATTCAGCCTGGAGGAACGGGGAGCATTTCTGGGAGAGGAGAGGACAGCAGCTGTTTCCTCACCGGTGCTTCTCCAACTTCTCCGATGAGGAGTAACAGCTGGATCGTTACCTGCGGGAGCCCCTACAGGCTGGTGGGAGAAAATGCAAAGCGTCCGCTTCCTCCATCATAACCAGCAGCTCCTCAACTGGGAGGATATTTAGTAAGTGTTTGATGGAAACGAGACATAATCTTGTTATCATCATGTTTATGAAGTAAACGGAGGGAATAAAAGCAGTGTCGGCTCCAAACTTTTAGCTGGAGAAAATCGGCAGCCCGTATCGTAGGAAAAAAACTGCGTCCGTCCTAAAAAATTCATCAGAACATATTCTATCCAACTATTAAGTTTTACATAATACACATTACATACGTTGTACAACTACACTATATTATGCTGTATATGGCTATCACTACGCTCGTATATTTACCGTGTACACGGTGCACTACATCTCCAATATGCTGCGAAACCTGAAAACGTCGGTGTGCCATAAAATGCTCCTTGTGCAAAAAAGGTTTACAACTGAATTGACTAGTCTGTCCAATCTCCACCCAAACCACAGATGTTGTCTCCCTCACCTACAACTACATCCTTTCAGCCACCCTAAAGGATTACAGCTATTTACACTGAGTCTCAAGTGAAACTATGGACAATGGTCACTAACAAGATGTCCGGCGAGTCATGCCGTAGACTCTAAAGCATCAGTAATTTCACCGGCTACTGATGAAATCTCCCACCATCTTCATCAGGATTGCAGAAGTTCCTGTAGATGAGAGCGAAACGTCCTCATAAAAAACTCCGGGCCTGTTTACCGTACGACGCTGAGACAGTAAAATCTGCCTCTCGTTTCCACGGTAGCAGACATTTGGCCTCCAGAGTGAAATGTTCTTGCAGCGCAAGCCGAGTCCTGTCAGCTTAAACAGGAACTGGCATCTTTTGTGTCATCTTGCACAATCAGTCCGCCATTGTTGTGGTGCTCTGTGTCACGTAGTTGCTGTAAATACAAGTCGTTCGATGTGAATACAGCTAATACAGACAGATGGTTCAACAGCATTAAATATAGTGTTCAACATTGAGGAATATTGCGATGGTGTTGTCATTCCCCACAGGTCTACACAAAACCAAAACTATTACACATTTACCTGTTTTGTGTGTGTGTACACCTTTCACTTTTTTCTTAAGGAAACTCATGAAAGCGCAACACTAACATTGATGAAATAAGCTGAAACTCCTAAACCTGAGAGGTTTAATATTCCTGATGTTAAAACTCACTTATTTAATCACATTTTAATGTTATCGCAAACTGTAGCATCCAAATGCAGCGCAAACCTCCTCACATAAAGCAGCTTTTTGTTAAGCTAAAACTTAAATCACACCACTAATCAGCTTTCATCATTCTCCATTTTCATTTCACAACCTGCAACAACAATGGCAAAATGTGCAATATTCTTTAACTAGACGCATATTTTAATAGTTCATTTCAAAATAGTAGTTACAGTTTATAAGCTTATTGTTTTGAGTTTTTAATTGAGCCAGTTTCTCTATGAAAAATGAAGAGAATTTCTCTGTGACACTCAGAGCTAGCAGAGCCAACTGTTAGCACGCGCTAACAGTTAGCTAGCAGAGCCAACTGTTAGCTAGCAGAGCCAACTGTTAGCTAGCAGAGCCAACTGTTAGCTAGCAGAGCCACCTGTTAGCTAGCAGAGCCAACTGTTAGCTAGCACGTGCTAACAGTTGGCTTGTAAACGTTGCGCTGTTGTGTGTATATGCTAACTAAGCAGACTGTAACACAGGTACACACATCTTGTCTCACCTGCGGAGGATTCCCGGAGTCTGTCGCCGCCGCTAATCTGCGCGCGTGGTCGGCTGCTGCTCGCGGAGCTCTCTCTAAGCCTCCTCTCGGCGTTGGCTCGCGCCATCTTCAGCTCCAGCAAGTGCAGCTTCCTCTTCAGGGCTTTGTTCTCCCTCTGGCACTGAGACATCTGTAGACTCACCACCGCGTAGTCGTCGTCCACCAGTTTGCAGATCTCTGCCACCGCGGCGTTAGCCAGAACCTCCATGATGGAGGCCAGCTGGGTCTGGAAAGCCAGACGGGAGGACATGGTTTTGGTTCTGCTCACGAGGTCGTCGAGTGTTTTAAGATCGTCTATTTTCCCAGGTTGATACGGTGTGATTAAACCATCACAGCAAGGTTAACAGAGATGCCGTTTTAAAGACAAACAGAGCCAACAAGCTATCACCAGCTTCTGCTTTGTGTACGTGGTCCTCTGTCTGTTCGCACACATAATACGTCATTTCCCGTTCCTGACCTAGCGGTGGGCGGGGCTTATTCACCACCGCTGGAGTCCAGTGGAGTTTTTTTTCTCATTTTATTTTACTATATGTAGTTTTTATTTAATTTTATTTGTTTGTTGCTGTTGTTGCATGTTATTATATAAAAGCAAGTGAATGCCAGGGGTATCTGAGAAGCTAAATGAAAATATAAACATATCAATAAGTGAAATAAAATAATATGGGGAAGCAATGCTATTTATAAGTAGGGTCAGTATAGTGAGAATTTGTTTTAAGTAAATTAGAAAGTAGGGAACATATTACACTTAAAAAATGTCACATATTCGAGCCAGAGTCATAGATTCATGTTCAGTTTTTCAATAACATATATTGTTTTAATCTCCTTTTGATTTTCAGTATCTTTTATTGTGAAGTTTTACTGTGCAAGTTCTTGGCAGAAGTGATTTATATTGGGTTTACATTCTGTCCATCTTGTTATATGGATATGAAAGCTTCCCAGGAGGAGCAGAAGTTGGATGAAGCAGGGGTCATATTCCTAAAGATTCTTAGTGCAAAGAGTTGCTTGTGGTGTTTCGTGAAAGAAACCTCATAAAACACTTTTATGCCCGTTGACCAACTGAGCCGGGAGCAAACATTGTTCCTCTGTCCAGTTGCTGTTCACTGGTTTGTGGTAGATTTGAATGCTAACCAACACTGCTTCCTATAAGCCAGTCACTAATCACAGACATTGGTGGAAGCGGAGCCATTTTACCCTCGTTAATACAAAATGGAGGCAAAATGTTCAAAGCTGAAAGCGCAACAATTACCAGCAAAGCCACCCTACACTATGAACCACAGAGCAAGTAAAATCCATCAGCTCCGACAGGAGCTGAAGAGCTTGAAGCAGCA
>JBAMHW010000004.1:3332090-3346666 GCA_037177495.1 Rhadinocentrus ornatus
CACTGAGGCAGTGGCAATTTAATACTAGTCAAAGTCAGACATTGCAGCTATTTCAACCCACATGCATAAAGATTCTATCAGAGCTATAAGACTATCAGAGTCAAACCTACTGATCTTCCAGAGAAAGGGTACAGGTGGAAAATGTCTGGGAGATCTTTGGAGTGATTAGCTACTGCAGACATTCAAGTGCAGCGCGTGTGGAACGGCACGTTTTTTTCTTCGGAGAAAGCTAGCTTTAGCATGAATTCGAAACTAGCTAGTAGCAATTTTTCGGACATTTCGGATATTTGTCACCATAAAAGATCGGTAAAACTGCGTCTCAAGGTTGCTGGACTATAAACTTGACAAAATATTGAAGTCTTACCTGTTAGATTCTTCACTCCAGTTGGCAAATTCTGTATTTATTTCAGCAGCATGAAGTCCGTGGCCGAGATGATGAAACAATGAAGGCAGAAGAGAGAATGATTGGCTGAAGGGAGGTCAGGTGGTAAGGGTCATGCCGGAACTTTTTTTTTTTTCTTAAGTGTCATAAAACGTGTTTTTTGAAGAAGTTGATTTTATTGAATTTGTCTTTCAGAAATGTATTAATTGTAATTAATAAATATTAATGAAAAATATTGGCTTTGAAAAAACTACGTTGAATGTTTTTCTAAAATATTTATTAATGATACAAAATATTTCCATGGACTTTTTTTTTTTTTTTTTTTTTTTTTACAAAATAAGCAACAAATAGAGCAAGATTTTATTTTATTTTATTTAGAAAGAACAACCTTTAAAAAATATATATATATTAATAAATTTAACTTTAGTTTACCCAAACTAGACTATTTAGCCAACAATGATAGTGTGAGCATTTGTCAAAAAAAATGTCCCTTTGTGTATTTTTATTTATTTTTTTTCCCCCACTTGCCTGTCCAGCATTGTAGCAAACTGAATGCTGGTCTAGCTAGCTGCTGTGCTGAACAAATTTGGACAGCTGTTCAATCCAAGCAAAAACTGACTGCTGGAAACACTGATCACCTGCACCATCTTTAAAAAACAAAACCAACACTCATTGAGAGACGTCTACACAAAAATTAACAAGCTGTGGATATAAAATAAAAGGAGTCATTAATAATATTCAACAGAGATATGAACAACATAAACCAAAACAACACGAATAACTGCAGTTATCAGTGCTAAATACAACATCACAACACAGTGATTTTGTTTGCATGCAGATCAGTAAATGTGGAGTGATTTAAGTCTCATCTAAAGACCCCCGTTATTCATTGGCTTTTAATTTGAGTTTTTATTGTCCTTTTGGACTATTTTAATGTTTTTGTTGTTTGGTTTTTTTTGTTTGTTTTTTGTATTTTGTATTCTCCGTGAATACCTTCTAGGCATTCTTGATCATTTCTGCTTTCTTTAGCATTACTGATGGGATGTTCAGCTCTTTTCAGAGAGCTGGCTCTTTTGCCTCGGCTCACACAGAAGAGCCAACTCTTTTGGCTCCTGAATGGCTCTTAATTCAGCATCTTTTGTGGCCCCATAATTATCTTAACATCTCAAAAATTAATGGTTTGTCGTGGGCAGAGTTGGGGCTGAGCACCGAGGGCACAGCAAAAGGAAAATAACTGCTCAATGCGAGCCGGCTCTTCTGATTCACTACAAAGCATCGGTTATTTTGAGCATGGCACATCACTAATCATTACAGTTCAAGCACTTCAGCATAAGGCATTTCCACTGCTGTTCTGCAAGAACAGCTAATTTTCTAAATAATTATACTGACTTTTTGATGAGAAACACTTTAGAGACATTCTGTTTTAAATATGCTTTTTCAATAAAGTGGATTGGATTAGACACTGCAGCTGGGATTACACCTGCACTCCCTGTGTGTCTGTCATTGCTCCAAACTCCGGTCAAGCCTAATTAAGCACACCTGTCTCCCATTAACTTCCAAGTCCTTATATACTTCAGATCCACCTTCACTCCCCATTGGCCCTTGACCTTGGACCCACTCACTCCCTATTCCGGGTTCCACAGTACCCGTCTGGCTCAGTAAGACTTGTCATTTTTGTGTTTGTTATTAAACCATTTCTGTTAACCTTATCCTGTCTCTGAGGAGTTCCCTAGCGTAACAGAAGGTCCGACCAAAAACAGTATGAAACGAGTAAGAAGGAAGGGTTCCTGGAGGAATGAATTTCCCCCCTGCAGGCCCGCCTTTTTATAATGAGGCAGACGGACTGGCTGAGATGGCAGTGCCTCCCTGGCTGGTCACCATTCCAGGGATCTAGATTGGCGATCCGGCGAACCCCAGCTCCCACGTCTGTTTCCCCACTGTTACATCCTGTCCTGCTAGTCCAGTCATCACTCCCCTGATCCTACACACCTGTCCCTGCTCCTCACTCCAGTCAAGCCTAATTAGGCACACCTGTCTCCCATTAACTTCCCAGTCCTTACATACTTCAGATCCACCTTCACTCCCCGTCGGCCCTTGACCGTCTACAAAACCAGGTCAGAGACAGGAATGGAGATTGAGGATGATCTGCAGATTTTGGGACAGGGTCAGGTGAGGGCACAGCTCTGGGAGGATTATTTATTTATTAAATAAGGAAAATAGGATAATGGTGATATGAAAATGTACAACAGTACAGTACCTGTAGAGAAATGTACTAACACACAAATATCAACAACATCTAGTTGAAAGCGGATGGAGAGATGAGCATGTTTGTGAGCATGCACGTGTGAATGTGTGCTTGCAAAGGGGCTGTGATCACGCCGCACTCCGAAGTATCAGGGGGAGACAGGGGGGCCCCAAAGGCCCGGCAGGTCCATTGAGCACAGAGTCCAGGACATTCAAAGCAGAAAGAGTAGCGGCCCCATTCAGCCCCCCGGCTGGCACCAGGCACTGCAGCGCGCGCCACACAGAGAGCGGGCACCCCACAGACCTAAGGGCCACCCATCCCTCATGGCAGAACTCTGCACAGGAGCCCGATGGAGCCTGACCGCCCCAGGCAAAACCACCGCGGGTCACGCCAACCCAACACCAAGGCTAGGTACCCCAGGGACAAGGACATGTCTGCATGTCCCCTCATTCCCCCCCATCCACCAGCCAGAGCCCCTCCCCTCCCCTCCCCTTTTCTGCCCCCAAAACTCCTCTCAGCCCTCTCCCTGCCACATCTCTCCATCAACCCCCTTCCCCTTTCCACCAGTGCCAAGGGAAGGCGGGCCCAGACCCGACCCTCTCCACACCTCCTTTTAGGGCTCTCACCAGTCCCCTCAGTGTGTGTGATTGTTTGTGTTATGTGTGTAGTGCTGTAGTGTTAAATGTGCTAGTGTCTAGAGTGTAAATATAAACTGGGGGAGAAAGGTCACAACGGGAGGGGATGGGGGAAGGGCCACCACGGTGGCTCCTTTCCACCCACCCACGAGTCGTATGCCCGTCCCCACAAGGCCCTAATTGTAAGTTGGTGTCTAAATTGTAAGGCAGGGGGAGAGACTGAGAGAGGGATGAGAGGAGACTCCTGCAATTCCACCCCCCATGAGCCCTAGTCCCCCCCACTCCCCACCAGGCCCCCCTTCCCCCTACCACTTCCTATGGACACCTCGTAATCCCAAGGGCTCCTGCCCGGCACCGGATCGGCCCAACCCTGATGGCATGCTCAGGGCGACCAAGCCCCCCGAGGCCCAGGCAGGGTCTCCCCAGCCCAGAGGGAGGCAGCCCCCAGACACAGAAGCCCCCACTCCTCACCCGGCCCCCACCACAGCGACCCGGCCACCCAACCCAGGCCAGCCCCCCGACAGCCCCGGACCCCCAACCGCCCCTGCCCCGCCCCCAAGGAGATCACCAGGCCACCAAGGCCCCGGATCTGTTCATGCACACAGTCTCCCACACAATGATCCGCCCGACAACCGACCCAGAGAAACTGCCAGGGCGGAAAGATCACCAAGTCCCCCAACCAGCCTCACCCCCTACCCCCCCGGAACGACAAGACCCCCAGCACCCCTTCCCACTACGTAATGTGACTACTCAGTGGGGTCCAGGGAGACTGAGAGTTAACTAATTGGTGTTTAATAGATGCCGATGCCCAAAAGGGTGACATGGGCCTCCCCTCCCGTGGGCTCACCCCCTGCAGGAGGGGCCATAGGGGTCGAGTTTAGTGTGAGCTGGACGGCTGCCAGAGTCTGGCACCAACTGGCGGTCTGACCCTTGGCTGCAAAAGCTAGCTCTAGGGACGTGGAATGTCACCTCTCTGGTGGGGAAGGAGCCTGAGCTGGTGCGCGAGAATGAGCGGTTCCGGCTAGACATATATTTGGACTCACCTTAACGCATGGCTTGGGCTCTGGAACCACGGTCCCTAAGAGGGGCTGGACCCTCTTCCATTCTGGAGTTGCTCCCGGTGAGAGGCGCCGACCAGGTGTGGGCATGCGTATTGCCCCCCGACTTGGTGCCTGTACGTTGGGGTTTACCCGGGTACACGAAAGGGTAGCCTCCCTCCGCCTTCAGGTGGGGGGACGAGTACTGACTGTTGTTATGCACCTTATGCACCAAACAGTAGTTCAGAATACCCACCTTGGAGGGGGTGTTGGAGAACACTCCTTCTGGGGACTCCCTTGTTCTGTTCTGGGACTTCAATGCCAACGTGGGCAATGACAGCAAGACTTGGAGGGGCGTGATTGGGAGGAATGGCCCCCCTGATCTGGATCCGAGTGGTGTTTTGTTGCTGGACTTCTGTGCTCATCATGGACTGTCTATAACGAACACCTTGTTCAGGCAAAAGAGTGTCCACATGTGCACTTGGCACCAGGACACTCTAGGCTGCAGTTCCATGATCGACTTTGCAGTCCTATCATAAGACTTGCGGCCACATGTTCTAAACACTCGGGTGAAGAGAGGGGTGGAGCTGTCAACTGATCACCACCTGGTGGTGAGTTGGCTGAGATCGTAGGGGAGGATGCCAGTCAGGCCTGGCAGACCCAAGCGTGTTGTGAGGGTCTGCTGGGAATGTCTGATGGAGTCCCCTGTCAGAAAGAGTTTCAACTCCCATCTTCAGCAGAGCTTCAACCATGTCCCAGGTGCGGTGAGGGACATTAAGTCTGAGTGGGCTGTGTTCCATGTCTCTATTGTCGAGGCGGCCAGCTGCAGCTGTGGCCCTAAGGTTGTCGTGCCTGTCGAGGTAGTAACCCCCGAACTCATTGGTGGACACCAGCAGTAAGGGATGCTGTCAAGCTGAAGAAGGAGTCCTATCAAGCCTTTTTGGCCTGTGGGACTTCAGAGGCAGCTGATGGTATCGGCAGGCTAAGCACAGCGCAGTTTTGGCGGTCACTAAGGCAAAAACTCAGGCATGGGAGGAGTTTGGAGAGGCCATGGAGAATGACTTCCGGACGGCTTTGAGGAGATTCTGGTCCACCATCCGGCGGCTCAGGAGGGGAAAGCAGTGCTCTGTCAACACTGTGTACAGTAGAGATGGGGTGCTGCTGGTCTCGACTCGGGACGTTGTGAAGCAGTGGAGGGAAAACTTCGGAAACCTTCTCAGTCCCACCAACACGTATTCAGATGAGGCAGCAGAGTCTGGGGTAGCTGGTGCTGGCTCTCCAATCTCTGGGGTTGAGGTAACTGAGGTGGTTAAAAGCTCCTCGGTGGCAGGGCCCCGAGGGTGGATGAGGTCCGCCCAGAGTTCCTTAAGGCACTGGATGCTGTAGGGCTGTCTTGGCTGACGCGCCTCTGCAGCATCGCGTGGACATCTGGAAGGAGAGTTCCCCTGGACTGGCAGACTGGGGTGGTGGTCTCCCTCTTCAAAAGGGGGGACCGGAGGGTGTGCTCCAACTACAGGGGGATCACACTCCTCAGCCTCCCTGGTAAGGTCTATTTAGGGGTGCTGGAGAGGAGGGTCCGTCGGATAGTCGAACCTCGGAATGAGGAGGAGTAGTGTGGTTTTTATCCCGTTCGTGGAACAGTAGACCACCTCTATACCCTCTTCAGGGTCTTTGAGGGGGCATGAGAGTGTCCTCAACCAATCTACATGTGCTTTGTGGACTTGGAGAAGGCTTTTGACCGTGTCTCCTGTAGGGGGTACTCCGAGACCATGGTCCTCAGCCGGAAAAGGGTGGAGTGATCTCTCCGGGTCTGCAATAGGGTCCTGCCCCAAGTGGAGGAGTTCACGTATCTCGGGGTCTTGTTCACGAGTGAGGGAAGGATGGAGTGGGAGATCGACAGGCAGATCGGTGCCGCTTCTGCAGGGATGTGGACACTGCATCGGTCTGTCGTGGTGAAGAAGGAGCTGAGCCAAAAGGCAAAGCTCTCGATTTACTGGTCAATCTACATTTCCAACCTTACCTATGGTCAAGAGCTGTAGGTAGTGACCGAAAGAACAAGATCGCAAATACAAGCAGCTGAAATTACTTTTCTATCTTTTCTATCCTTTCTCCTTTAGAGATAGGGTGAGAAGCTCTGTGATCCGGGAGGGGCTCAGAGTAGAGTCGCTGCTCCTCCGCAGCGAGAGGAGCCAGATGAGATGGCTTGGGCATCTGGTTAGGATGCCTCCTGGACACCTCCCTGGTGAGGTGTTCCGGGCATGTCCCACCGGAAAGGCCCAGAGGAAGACCCAGGACATGCTGCATGGACTACATATTTCCCTTCTTAGGCCGCTGCCCTTGCGAACCGACTCTGGATAAGCAGCAGAAAATGGATGGATGGATGGATGGATGGATGGATGGATGGATGGATGGATGGGTGGGTGGGTGCATGGATTCTCTAGACTGATGTGATCCAACAGGATATTTCTGTTCCAGTTCACCAGAATCGTTTTCTTTGTGATACTTAAGGCCGTGAGGACCATGTGTACTTTGTCAGTGTCCATGTTGGTGTCACCCAGTAAACAAAGTTTAGGACATGCAGGAATGTTAAATCTGACACATGTTGATAAATCCTCACAAAACTTGGACTGGTGCACAGTGCCATAAAGCTATCCCCAGCATCATTGAAAAAGCTGCTGCCTATAAAAACCTTGCCATTCTGTCAGAGCAGCCTCCACCTCCACCAGATGACATGAAAGGGAAGATTTTCCTCCAAACATACTGGCCACCATGATCGGATCTGGCCCCGTTTCCCAGCTATCAGAGCCAGTGCCATCCTGAACCTCTGTGCAGCTACAGCTGTGGCCACAGCCCGTATCGACGCATGGCAACAGATGATCCACAGGAACATCTGGCTGCACCTGTCTTTTTCTGTTCTGGATGAGGTGAAGAAGGAGCTCTTGGAGGGTCCCATCAGTTTGGACCTCATTTCCAGTCCCTCCTCAATCATATGCAGAAAACATCAGAGGAAGCAAAAAAGTTCATGAGACATGTGGCATGTCCTCTCTCTGATCCACCTCCCAGCCAACCTTCCGGTCACTAGCGGGACCGCCGGGACCATAGCCAGAGACAGAGGCGCTCAACCGTAACGGCTAAGGGCATTCCCTGCCCTCCTCCCACTCAGCAGTCTCAGCGGCAGCCAAACAATGATATTTTTGGAGCAATGTTTGTGATTTTGGGGAAATTTCATGTTTGTTAATAAAACACAAACCTCTTCACCTTGAGAGCCACTTCCTTGTCGACCAGTCTGCTGTCAGGTCAGTCGACTCTGCTCCACATCCGTCCCCCAAACTGACTAAATCGGTGACTGCTAACTAGTCAGTTAGCTTACCTTATCAGATAGCAGATGCCGTAATCTCACCTGTAAACAGAAACGCATCCCCTATGTGACACACACAGAGTTGTCCATGCTACACACACCAGCGGTTCTGGATTATTTTAACCCCACTAATGCCGCTGGTGACATGACGGAAGAACCAGGCCCCCAGTCTACGAGCAGTGTCTTGTCTCCTCATATTTCTGTGAGCATGAATTCAGATCCTTGGTCTCATTAGTTTCATGCGCCGCCTCCAAAATGGCCTCGCGTCCGAGCTGATATTCCAGTAAAGGTAGGACGGACTCTGCCCCAGCTCTTTACCATAGTGATGACAGCACAAACAACACAAGCATGTCTGCTTTCAGAGTCTTACTCAAAATCGCAGTGCTTATGTTCCCTGGACAAATGGATGGAAAGGCTGATCAGCAAGGGGGTACACCTTGTAGTTTTTTCTGACCCTCTGTAGTTCAGTGGAATCCTGAAAACAGTTCTGTCATCCCACACACAGTGTGTCGCTCTCCAGACAGAGCTGCAGGAACTCCTGGTGAAGAAGGTGATCTCCAGAGTTTCTCGAGGACAAAATTTGGGTTTTTACTCCCGTTACTTCTTTGTTCCAAAGAAGACGGGTGGGATGAGGCCCATTCTAAATTTTCAACAAATCGATCACAACGAGATCTTTTCACATGTTGACGATCAAACAGGTGTTGTGATACGTTTACAGGGGCAATTAATTTACCTCCATCAACCTGAAAGACGCATATTTTCACGTTCCGATCATCCAGAAACAGGAAATTTCTGTGTTTCTCTTTTCGGGGGACCCAGTATCCGTACAACCGTTTGATGTTCGGTTACTCTCTCCGTGGGTGGAAAACCCAACGTCGTCTAATCTGTTCCAAACGCGGCACACCAAAGGGGCCCAGGCCGTGGGTGGTGTCCTCCGAATTTCAGCTCCTGAAACCAAAGGGTGTGGCAGCTGCACCTCGCAAACCTCCAATGCAAAGGGATTGCCATTGGACAGATGACCTTTGACCTCTAAATCATTTAAGGCCATAACTTTTTCGTATTGCGTCAGATCGACACGAAAACAGACAGGAGCAATCAGGGGGATGTCCTGAGCTGGCCAGCTTTGATGCCACATTGCTGCAATGCTCAGTTAAGGAAGCAGCCTCGGGAGGGGTCTAGTGGCCCGAGCTCTCGATTTCTGGGAGAAGGTCTGGAAAAAGGGTGAGAGGCTTCAATTTTGATCCGATTTGGATGGATTTTGTCCGAGAACCAGAGCGTCCATTTCCCATTCATTTTCCATGGGATTTTCCCTACCAAAAATGCCCATTCATTGTGAATGGCAATTGGACAGGCTCCCATGTGCAACGTAGAGGCCCGTAGATGGGGGGCACCACATGCACCAATGCACAATTTGGGGTCCCTTGGACCCTCGGTGGCTGTGCAGGAGGCGAAAAACATTTTGCATGGGAGCAAATGGCAGGTGGACACTTTGTCCACCTGCCATTCGCTTCCATTATATCACTCTTGGGGTTCAGGAGGACCCCCGAAAGGGCCCAGAAACCCCAAATTCAGGTCAGCCCATGTATGCTGCGGGGCTACAAGGGTGAGCAATGCCGGTGTCAAAAACGTGCATGTGCACAAAATGCCAGCAAAAAAGACACGCATTCATTGTAATGGGAATGCAATTGGACAGCCGACCCTGGTTGCCACAATTTCACGGGCCCCGCACACCCTAGGAAAGGACTGGAGACCCCAAAATCGGTTCTGTGTTTACTGAGATGATGCTCTACGAGGCTGCACTAGAACGGTGTCTCTAAACCATCTGTGTGCAGAAACCCACCCTGTTTCGCACTTTTCAAACTGGGCCTCAATATAAAGGGATTGTCATTGGACAGACAAGTCTGGTCACCTGAATTTTTATGGGCCCCTCACAGCTCAGGAACAGGCTAGAGACCCCAAAATAGGGTTGGTGTTTACTGAGATGGTGCTCTACAAGGCTGTATTGGAAGGGTGTCTCCAAATTATCTGTGTGCAAAATCCCACCCTGTTTTGCACGTTTCTAAAGAGGGAAGGGGAAGGGCTGTTGTTATGACAACCTAATGTGCAACTGCAGCTGTGAGCAGCCAGTTCACCTTTGACCTAATTCTTCCACTATTGTTAATGCAGACCTCTTCCTGTCTCCTGCTTGTGTCCATATCTGTCTCCCTGTCCTCTTCCAGTCTCCTGTTAGTGTCCCCCTCTGTCTCCCTATCCACTTTCCGTCTCCTGTTAGTGTCCACCTCTTACTCCCTGTCCATGTCCTGTTTCCTGTAAGTGGCACATTTCAACCATCTTCACATATCTCTTGCTCATTTTTATTAATTTTGAACTATTTTTACCACATTTAAACATCAGTTTGTGCTTTGAACACTTTAACGAATCAGCTTCTTGATAAATTCTGCTTTCTCTAGCATTACAGTTCAAGCACTAGCATAAGACATTCAGACTTCTGTTCTCCAAGAAAAGCACATTTTATTTAGTTACAGTTTACAATTAAATTTATATTTAGACTTTTGCACTTATTGTAAATGCACTTATAGTTAGATGCCAGACAGAATTAAGTTTCCTAAGTAGCTCCATCATATGTAATTATAGTAAATTATGATACGATCAAGTTATTGACGTGTATAAAATTCTTTAAACTTTTCTCAGTTTTTCATTACCTCATCGATGAAAACAAAATTTAATGTGATGAATTTGGCTTACTGTAATTCCATAAATGATTTAACTCAATACCACTTTTTACACTCACTCATAATCATTTTATGAGCAAACATTACATGCCAAGCCAAAATTTTCACTCAGCTAGAGTTAGTGTTAAGTTTATTTTATCAGTTATTATTGCATAAAAAAAATAACATATCATCCATGAACATAATATTTCTTAGGTTATGAAAGAGTCCATGTAGTAAGTTTTGCGTTGAATACAAAAGTGTTTTTTAAAATGTAGTGTATTACACAGCTGAAATACTGAAATACTGTAATAGGTAATACATTATATATTATCTGCCCGGGAATAATGTATTCATTTACAGTCCTTTATTTTAAGCATAGTAACACACACCTGTCAAAAACATCATTACAGGGACTTTCCATCTGTTAGCAAATCAAAAGCCTTGAATTATACACACTGTGTGAATTATTCATGAGCGGGTGCAGTACCCAGACCTGGCTCCGGGGGTGCTATACCAATACACAGTAATACACTTAATTCTTGTAAATGTGAATTAAATGTACTTTTAAAGAAATTTCGAATTTAGGCTCTTTACACCTATTCAAGCAACCTCCAATAATTTTTTTAGCTCATGAATTATGAGGACATCGGCCCTGTCCCCATAATCCAAAATGTCCATATAGTGCTGTGTGTATGCTGGCCAAATGTCCTCAGTAATCACCTTTACAAACACACACACACACACACACACACACACATACTCACACACACAACAAAACAAAACAAAAAAACAAAAACAAACATGTAAAATTAAATGTTTCGGATAGACATGAGGAGCCTTACTTGCAGTGATTCCTGGATAAATTAAACTGTCAAACTATAACTAGTTTAGGGGCAAAACCCAATTTTTGCATGCAATATAATTGTAAACCCACATGAATGTTTTAAGGTTGGTTCCTGGAATCTTATGTGGAGCATATCATCTGATTTTCCTTTCAGATTCAAAACTGAAAGTCATTGCACTGATTTTGCTTAAGATATGCTATGGAACACATAAAAAAACAAAAAAAAAACACATATTATGGACATATTAACAAGGTTAAAACTTAATTTTATAATCAGAGGGACCTTAAGTCCACAGAGCCACCTGTCAAGTGATCACATATTCACAAATTCACTGACCATGTCTAGGAATTCCTTCCTTTAATTCTTTGTCCACCATCTAACCTGGGGAAAAGATCAAGGACGTTGGAGGTTTTGCTTTAAAAGAAAAAGGAAATCTGATAAAAATTGCATGAACTTAAACTTTTTTTTTTCCAATTTAGTAGTGCAACCCCAATTATAAAAACAAAACCTGAGATACTGTGTGAAATTAAAAATTAAGACAGAATACAATGATTTGCTAATCTAATAATCTCCTATTTTATTCCCAGTAGAACATAAACAAAATATCAGATGTTAAAACTGAGACATTTTACTATTTCATGGAAAATATTAACGCATTTTTAATCTGATGCAGCAACACATCTGTTAAAAGTTGGAACAGGATGCTCCAAAGACTTTCTATTGGTGAAAGGTCTAGACTGCAGGCAGGCCAGTTCAGCAGCCGGACTCTTCTCATGTGAAGCCATGCTGTTGTGATGGATGCAGGATGTGGTTGAGCATTGTGTTGCTGAAATCTACAAGGCCTTCCCTGAAAGAGACGTGGTCTGGATGGGAGCAGATGTCGCTCTAAAACCTCTACGTACTTTTCAGCATTGATGGAGCTTCACACACTGTTAGAAATTTCTTGTAATTTTACAGGAAATTCCTGACTAATAGTTGTCGTAAAATTACTGTAAACAGTATACAGGACTGTTATTGTGAAATAATTACAACAGGGTACTCTAACGAATACAACACCCAACTGTAATTAATTACAACATAATGTAAAATTACTGTAACTTTGCATGAATTTCCTGTAATTTTACAGGATGAAATACTGTAAATATTACAGCAAAAGGTTATATTTACGGCAACTCAGAAGCCAGGATTTTCTTGTAATTTTAGGGATTTCCTGTAATTTGACAGGACAGAATATTGTGAATGTTACAATTAAATGCTGTAACCTGGTTAAATGTCCTTTTTTTAGATCTCTGCAAAGAAAAACGAAAAAAGTGTTGTTTTTTTTTATATCTCTTTAAATTCAACAGAAAACCAAGTGCACAATGCACAATCATTCATTTAACTCAACATTTTAATACAAAAATAGAAGAAGAAGGAACAGAAACTACCAGATCATTAAGACTACTTCCTCATCAAAATGAAAGACATAGCATCAAAACATGAAACACAGTTCTGAGAGCTATCAGCAAAAGCATAGGGACACAAATGACAGCTCAGATGTATGGGCTCAACAATAAGTCAAATATTTTGCAGCTGTAAATGAATGATTGCAAATTATTCGTGTTTGTGTGTAAATCAAGTTCTGTCATCCTGCAAAAAGAATCTGCCCCAAAAAATTAAGTAAGTAAATGTTAAGAAAAGATCTGCAGGTTGTAAAGAAGTTTGGATTTGTGGAAAACATGCACACAGATTTGTGCTTCGCGTCTGTGGAAGGATGTTTGAAAAAAGAATTTCTAATGTTTTTGAACAAATGCTAATCTTTTTTACAATCATTCAAATCCTTTTCTGCACATTTATTGGCTTAATTTTTGTTTTGGGCAGATTATTTTTTACAGGATGACAAAACTTGATTTACAAACATAAACTGAAATTATTTGCAAACATTCATTTTCAGCTGCAAAATCTTTATGTCCTTATGTGATCAAATTTGGACCCTACCCACCAATTCAAAATCCAACAGTTTCCTAAGGAGTGTGCAAACAGGTGCATTCAGCTCTCGTTTTCTTTCTGCCTTGCGGCCTGTCTGGGAATTTAGGCCGCAAAAGGCTCTGAAAACAGGGAGAAAAAAAAACAAAACACTTATCATCGGGTAACATTTACGACTGATATGACATGGTAATAATCATGACATGAAAAATTAATGAATCTTAAAGAATGAATAAATGAGTGTAGGCTATATGAGTCTATGTCTCTGTGTCTTGGGGTGCCTGGTGGAATCAGCAGTGTTGTGCCCAAGATGTGTTTGAGTGTGTGTCCCTCCAGACAAACTGTAACTAGGAAACGGAAGACATAGTAGGCAGCAAAGACTATTGCCAATCCATGTACGAGGTTGCTGTGGGGCCCCATCACACATGCTCCTTCCAGCGACATAATCCATTTGTCTGCACCACACAGTATCTCTTCTGAAACCCATTAACAATATGATAACTAAAAGCTGCTCTACACACTAGTACCACCTAACCTTAATTCATTAATGTTCAAGCAGAGTAAGACACACACACCTCCACTTGAGCATTATTATCTCCTTTTGACCACCACACTCTCCATCAACAATTCAAAGAAAGAATTTTTTCAGGAGCAACAATCCTCCCTCAACCACAAGAATTCATTAAAGAATTAACTTAGGAAATTATACCTGATACAACTAATCGAGGTGAGCTTGGCAAGGTGACAGTTCTCTCGATATCGACAGTCGTGGCAGAGGAATGGAGAAAAAAAAGAAGACATGAGGTAACCGTGGGTAAGTAGATTAAATGACAACAAAGAAAACTTGCTCCTAAAGCTGTCATGTTGTACTCAACATCATGAGGGAAATCAGCTTCAGTTTATGGTGCCAAATGTAAAAACACCTCATATTTTTTTTGAATTTGGATGCCATGGCAATAAAACAGTAAATGAAAATTATTTCATGAACTACATGGCAGGAAGTATGAAACCCATCAGAGCCTGGATCAGACCACGGTTTCCACCCGCTTCACTCAGTAGGCTGCGTTTTGGGGCTGGATTCCCCATTAAATCCTGGTACTCAGGCTAATATGAGTCTATGGAGTAGTAGAAGAACTTGTGCAAATTCTCCTCTACTCTACTCCACTTCTCCTCTACTCCTCTACTCCACCTCCTCAAGGATCAGTGACCTCCTCTCTTTCCCCTGTGCTCTACCATAGCAAGGTGTTCTACCACAACCCAACCCAGCTCTCCCTTGTGCTACTATGCCCACCAGCACCCTCTGCCGTAGCCTTGACTTTGCAACACCCACAGCCTCGGAAGCTCTCCACTTACGTCCCGTCCTAACCTCGATCCCAGCCTGAGCGACCTTTGGGT
>JBAMHW010000004.1:3351440-3364459 GCA_037177495.1 Rhadinocentrus ornatus
CCTGGTGAAGAACTACAGGAAACGTTTGACCTCTGTAACTGCAAACAAAGGCTACTGTACCAAATATTAACATTGATCTATCTATCACACACAAAAGAGATAAACCCTGCTCTGTGTACGCTCCTTTTTTGACAGTGGAAATCCTTTTTGTGCTGGTATTAGAATAACCTTCATACTATTGTGTGACATAAATATTCCTCAGAGTTTTTACTCCATATTGACATGATTGCATCATACAGTTGCTTCAGAGTTGTCGGCTGCACATCCATGATGACAATCTCCCATTCCACCACATCCATAACTTGCTCTATTAGACTGAGATCTGGTGGCTGTTGAGGCCGTTGTAGTACAGTGAACTCATTGTCATGTTCAAGAAAGCAGTTGGAGATGATCTGAGCTTTGTGAGACGGTGCCTTATCCTGCTGGAAGTAGCCATCAGAAGATGCTACACTGTGGTCATGAAGGCAAGGAAAGGCAAGTTTATTTGTTTAGCATAATTCATACACAATTTAAAGTGCTTTACATAAAACATTAAAAGCATAACAGCGGTGTGCAGGAAGCAATAACAGTTGTATCAAAAACAAACTTTACAAGACATAAAAGAAAATAAAAACAGAACAAAGCTCAAATAAAATAGATCACATCCAATAAAAAATGTTCCAGTATGACAGATTTGCAGTGGTTTTGATAATAGGCACATAGAAAAGTTTTTAACTTAACACGTGTGGAGCATAAAAGCTGCCTCCACATTTAGTTTTGACTTTGGGGACAGAAAGTAGATTTGACCCTGATGACCTGAGGGATTGGTTGGTTCATAACAAACCAGAAGATCCTGACTTTTGAAGTCAATTCTTTTACAGACAGGAAGCCAGTGTAAAGATCTGAGGACTGGAATTATATGATCTACTTTCTTGGTCTTACTGAGGACTAACTACAGCTGTCTGATGGACTTTTTCCGAAAACCTGTGAGGACAGCATTACAGTACTCCAGTCTACTAAAGATAAATGCGTTGACAAGTTTTTCTAGGTCCTGCTGAGTCATCAGTCCTTTAATCCTTGATATTTTTAGTGTTGAACTTAGCTGTTTGAAGCTGAGTACTGACTTTTAATCTTTCTTCTTTGGCTCCAAAAACTATTATTTCAGTTTTGTCTTCAATCAAATGACAGAAGTTCTGACATATCCAATCTTTAATTTGATCAATGCAGTTGATCAGAATTTGGATCAGACTGTAGTCTACTGGTGAGATGGTTATGTAGATTTGTTTGTCATCACCATAACTGTGATTTTGTTGTTTTTTATAATTTGAGCGAATGGCAGCATGTAGATGTTGAACAGCAGTGGCCCCAATATGGAGCCTTGGGGAACTCCACAGGTCATTTTGGTTCACTCAGATTTATAGTTACCTATATGTTACTGACACAGGATGATTAGGTACACTGTTAGAAATTTCTTGTAATTTTACAGGATGAAATACTGTAAATATTACAGCAAAAGTTTACGGCAACTCAGTAGCCAGGATTTTCCTGTAATTTTAGGGATTTCCTGTAATTTCACAGGACAGAATATTGTGTAATAATAATATTACAATTTAAATGCTGAAACCCGGTTAAATGTCCTTCTTTTAGACCTCTGCAAATAAAAACTAAAAAAGAGTTTTTTAATTTTTTTTATTTCTCTTTAAATTCAAGAGAAAACCAAGTGCACAATGCACAATCATTCATTTAACTCAACATTTCAATACAGAAAAAAGAAGAAGAAGGAACAGGAATAACCAGATCATTAAGACTGATTCCTCATTAACTGATTTTTTGAACATTAAATGAAAGACAGCATCAAAACATTAAACACACTTCTGAGAACTATCAGCAAAAGCATAGGACAGCTCAGATGTGTGGGCTCAACAATAAGTCAAATATTTTGCAGCTGTAAATGAATGATCGCAAATTATTTCAGAGTTTGCGTGTAAATTAAGTTTTGTCATCCTGCAAAAAGAAACTGCCAAAAAAAATCAAGTTAGTAAATGTTAAGAAAGCATCTGCAGGTTGTAAAAATATTTGGATTTGTGGAAAATGTGCACACAGATTTGTGGAAGGATGCTTGCAAAAGAATTTCTAATGTTTCTGAACAAATGCTAATCTTTTTAACAATCATACAAATTCTTTTCTGCACATTTATAACTTGAACTTTGTTTTGGGCAGATTATTTTTTACAGGATGACAAAACTTGATTTACAAACATAAATTGAAATTATTTGCAAACATTCATTCACAGCTGCAAAATCTTTATGTCCTTATGTGATCAAATTTGTACCCTACCCACCAACTCAAAATCCAACAGTTTCCTGAGGAGTGTGCAAACAGGTGCATTCAGCCCTCGTTTTCTTTCTGCCTTGCTGCCTGTCTGGGGATTTATGCCGCAAAAGGCTCTTAAAACAGGGAGAAAAAACAAAACAAAACACTTATCATCAGCTAACATTTAAGACTGATATGACATGGTAATAATCATCACATGAAACATTAATGAATCTTTAAGAATGAATAAATGTGTGTAGGCTATATGAGTGTGCGTCTCTGTGTGTGTCTTAGGGTGCTTGGTGGAATCAGCAGTGTTGTGCCCAAGATGTGTTTGAGTGTGTGTCCCTCCAGACAAACTGTAACAAGGACTGCATATTAAGGGTATATTAGGGTACATTAAAAAAGTGGTATAATAATTTATTTTTTTTATTATTGCTATTTGCCTACTCCACATTTTCATTTAGTTTAATATTCAAACATGCATTCTTACCTGTAGCAGCTAAAAACCAAAGCCTGCGATTAACAGAATTAAGTTTGGGTTTTTGGTCTGACCCTCCACAACATTCCTAATTTCTCATGTGGTCCCTTGATTTAATTAGTTGCCAACCCCTGCTCTATAGTATGACAGGGAAAGATGTGTGCGTGTGTGCGTGTGAGCGTGCGTGTTCATAAGAGAGTTCATAAGACTGACATAACCATGACATATTAAAGAACTTTATATGAATGTTGTTTGTGTGTGCGTGTACTTGTGTGAAAGAGAGACACACAGATAGACAAGTAATGTGTGCCTGTGGGAGTGTCTCTGTGTGTGATCATCATCACCTCTCCTCTCTCAACCCCCTTCTCACTAAATGAAATAGCATTATTTGAGTTTTTTCATATACCTACAAATTAATTAGTTAAATCTGATCACTCCAAATGCAAGTAATATGTTTTTGTATATAAGTAGGCCGGGCCAAGTTACTGACATCACTAACTCAAAAATGTCAATTACAACATTGATTAAGATCCCTACCTACATATATCATGTCATGGCTATGATTGTTTTTGTGACAGTGTCATGTTTAAACATACCTCTGGATGAACTCAAGTGTGCTTGCGGCTTCTGCTGGATACTGCAGGTTGAAGACTGCTGCCAATCCATGTACGAGGTTGCTGTGGGGCCCCATCACACATGCTCCTTCCATCGACATAATCCATTTGTCTACACCACACAGTATCTCTCCTGAAACCCATTAACAATTTGATCACTAAAAGCTGCTCTACACACTAGTACCACCTAACATGAATTCATTAATGTTCAAGCAGAGAAAGACACACACCTCCACTTGAACATTATTATCTGCTTTGACCACCACACTCTCCATCAACAACTCAAAGAAAGAAATTTTTCAGGAGCAACAATAACCACAATAATTCATTATAGAATTAACTTCTACAAAATAAGGTAAAATTATACCAGGTACAACTAATCGAGGTGTGCTTGGCAAGGTGACAGTTCTCTCGATATCGGCAGTCATGGCAGAGGAGAATAAAAAAAGGCATGAGGTAACCATGGGTAAGTTGAGTAAACGACAACAAAGAAAACTTGCTCCTAAAGCTGTCATGTTGTACTCAACATCATGAGGGAAATCAGCTTCAGTTTATGGTGCCAAATGTAAAAACACCAAATATTTTTTAAAACATAGATGCCATGTCAATAAAACATTAAATGAAAATTATTTCATGAACTACATGGCAGGAAGTATGAAACCCATCAGAGTCTAACCTGGATCAGACCGCGGATTCCACCTGCTTCACTTAGTAGGCTGCGTTTTGGGGCTGGATTCCCCTTAAAATCCTGGTACTCAGGCTAATAGGAGTCTATGGAGTATTAGAAGAACTTGTGCAAATTGTCCATAGCAAAGGATGGGGCTGGTGACTTATTTCTGTTTTTACAATTACAAAATAGCAGGGCAGAAACAGGAAAGAGGGTGTGAGGAAATGGTTAATTTATTTATATTCACTGCAAGTTATACTCACATCAACCATAAGGAAGATGCCATCTCCCTCCTTGAAGTGAGCAAGCAGGCACATGATGACACAAATAGCTTTGTTGCCACTTTCTTCATTGTAGGCTTCCAGAACTTTCCGCACACCTGGTGTCTTCTGTTGTTGGAAGTACTCTATGATGTTCTGACTCCTGTTGTCTATGGCAGCTGGCAGCTTCTCGTGGATAGGAATTCCAGTCAGCTCACTGAAGTGTGAGAGCAGGCCATACAGGGAGAAGAGAAAGGGCCAGTCCTGCCTTTTTTTTTGAGGTGCTGTGGGGAGGGTAAGCATTGAGATCACGACGCTGGAGAATGTAGGTTCTCTGAATCCATCTCTGAAGCGCTCCTCTCTCCACGCCTGACATTCCTTCCTATGGGTGAGGGTGGGGTAAAAATTAGGATGCACCAATACTCAAAAATAAAAAAGAAGTTTGTGCATCACGATGCCTAGATATTCATTTTCATTATTCCTACCTGGGCATATATAGCTGCTGCATCTGAGTCTTCATCTCTCGTAGAGTTTCTTCAGTCTCACCAAGGGGAGTTCTTGAGGTGCCCATCAGACACATCCATATTGATCAACAGGACCTCTTCCATTTGTCTTTGCATGGGGATTCCTGCACATTTTCTTTCTTAACCGTGCCAATGTATTGTTTCGGTTAACATGCTCAATTCTGCTTTTTACTTGCTGGACAAGCGATGCTCCAGCTGTATTTATATCATCATTCACATCCCCAAAACATGCAGGGTACTGATGTATTATGTCGTTTACAACTGTCAAACAGATCCCTCTATTTGGATTTGCATTGTGCACCCTCATTTGATCAACAAGCTCTCTGACCATTGCTCTTCTGGCAGCAGGATTTGGTTTTCTGATGTCATCTTGCCCCAGTTAACCTTCAAGGATGCAAAGAGAAAATAGTAAAAAAAAGAGAGAGAAAGATACGAGGATATTAACTTTTAAGGGTGCATTTATAGTCAATTTCAGCACCACACCAAAAGGAAGCAGTGATAACAACAAATCTAAGACATCTAAGATAGATGTCTGTAGCCAGTTGTTGAAAATCCACTAAGTGGCCTGTCTACAGCCTTTGAGAGTGTTTCCCAAAAACGATCACATACAGCGTGGATCCAAAGATGTATTTTTTCCTGGTTTTCCAAAGAGAACCAAGATGCCTGAACGTGATTAGAAGGGTAGGCCTTATGAATTTTTATCTAATCCTCCTCCTGCGTTATGTTTGTGATCCAAAATATAGCCTGCAATAGGTAACCTTTGCCCTTAGTATTTCAATATTTATGATGCTTGCTCTCTCCATCTCTTGGCTTATTTGATAAGTTGATAAGTTGCTTTCGGGAAACCCAGCCAGTCTATAGAATCACTGCTGTTAATTCCAGCTATGCCTGGCCTGCAGTGGCCAATCCTCACGAGAGGTCCTGATAGTTCACTCATATGAGTGTTAGGGGTGCACCAATGTATAAGCCAAAAATTGGCACCAGCTGATGTCAATTCTATTCCATTTATTATTGTTTTAATATTTATTTTCAACTTGTCCAATCTTGTAACAAAATCTGAGCAAAACAAATATCCGCCACATTGCTATTTTGCACATCAGCATTGACCCAGAAGTTTGCTATTGGTGCATCACTAATGAGTAAAATAAAAATATATTTTAGGAACAACCAAGCCACAAACTTTCCAGGCCATGGTGTGTGTGCGTGGTGAGGGCAGAGTTATTGGGTTGGATGTTCGGGGTGTCTCAGGTGAGGAGAATTGTGGATTTCCAACAGAGGACAGGGTTAAGCAGAGTTGTAAAGAACCAGGAGGAGACGGGGCTGAGAAGGAACCTAAAAAATATTTACCATTAGACCCCCTATGATATGAAACATCAGCTGGTTTTTCCTGGGCATCATTTCCATGATAGTTGAACTGATCTTTGCACCTGTTGAGCGGTGTTTAGCTGAAATGTTTCTCCTCAACTAGATGACCAATCAACAAACTAAGGTCACTGGAAACAATGCCTTCAAACAGATCATGGCCAAGGCATGGAGGTAATCCAGGCTGGCAAACATGAAAGAAGGACAGTTGGTTTAAAGGAGAGTCTGACTTGTTACCACATTCAGAATTTGCATCACCATTTTCTAATTTTTGTAGATTGTTCTGTACACTTGTTGCCACAAAGTAATGGAGAACTCTCAAACTTGATCTTTTTATATCACAATACCTGCAGAAGTAATGGCTTACACTAAAGTTCTCAACAAATCCACCAATATTGTGAGACCCTAAATTGTCACCCGAAATAGCACACAGTCGACCTCTGACAATTTGCCCATTACTTATCTCGATGCCAGTCTCCTCAAGAGCTTTCAGGTCATTAATGAGGGGCTCAAACACCTTGTCCATCCCCAAAAATTTGAAGTCCTGCTCCTTACACAAGAGTGCCAGCTGCATTTGATCTATGGACGATCTGTTATGAGGCAAAATATCTGTTAGAGTGAGGTAAACTGCTAGAATCTTGTGTTTCTTTTTAGAAGAACCAAGTGGATTAACAACTTTAAATGCATCCTGATAAAGGATAAAAGATGGCTCCTCTTTAAATAAAGGGTTGCACTGAGCTCCCTTTCCATCATATGCGTCCTTGAAAATACCCTCTGATGATGGTTGGGAACGTGTTGCTGTATACTGCTCCTGCATGGACTTGCTTTTAAATGTGCAGCCAATGTTTCTTTAATAGGTACATACTGGGCAAATGTTTCCTTACCTTTTTCTTTGATAACTAATAACTAAGGCACCGGCTCAACATAATTAAAATGTTTTTTAAAAGCTGTCTTTCTTTTCTTGTCTGTGCTCAAATGCCCACTGTTACAGGCTGTGAGGAGGTCGTCTTTTCTCATTTCATCCTTAATGTTGTTAATTGTGGCCTCTGGGATTCCAAGGACAGTTAGTTTCTCACTCAAGGTATAAAGCAGATTTGTCAGACTGACATCATGGACATCTTGATATCCCTCAATGATAGTTTGTATTGTAGTAGCCGGTAATAGCAGTTTTGCCTGAAAAAAGCGTGTGATTCTGAAGAAAGAGGGATTCGTCAACTGCAACCGGCTCTTCTTGCTCCTCATCAGAATAATTAATGTTAGATGGTTCACAAGGACTCACTGATTCACTGCCACAGGTCTTCTTAGACTAGAGGGGTTTTCTACATGTTCAACGCAGTCTTTGCGATGCTTCTTAGAAAGATGGGATGCAAAACTTGACAAAACGGAGAGCCTTCTGTCACATCCTCTAAATGGACATGCAATGTGTAACCCGTCACGCAAATGTGACTTTAAGTGACTGACTAGTAAAGATGATGTTTCCCACCTTACTGCAAAAAAGTCCCACTGTAAAGAAGTACATGGTCGCTGACTAGCACTACTCAAAGACGCATCTGCTTTGTGGTCTCTGTATATGTGAGCTTTAAGAACAGTAATTTTTACATACTGTCTGGAGCAATCAGGCACACCACACTCATATCTGTAATTAGCACTCTTACAATGCAACTTAATGTGCTGTGTTCGGATTACTTTCAGCCATAAGGCAAGCCGAGTTAGTAGTTTTTAGCTTACTTATTTTTACCCACTGCAAATAAATAACACATTTGGGACCGCTTTTGCTATGAATGCTGAATCAGGATAGAGTAAATTAAGTGTATAGGTAGTCGGGAATCTCCAGGCTGTGTGTGGATAAGTTACGAATCTCCATCCAGTGAGGGGTGGAGTGGGTGAGTCGTGGCGGTATTCTATTGGCTTCACTGCTGGCAGGGTAACGACAGTGGTTTGATCGATCTAGATATTCCTTCTTTTCTGTGGTTTGAGATTAGCTCACAGCCAAGGCTAGCAACCACAATACATATCTGTCCTGAACGCAATAGCAAACGACCCCTAATTAAAGCAGCCGAAACTGTCAAGTTAAATAAGGTAAGTTAAATAAAGTTACATTACCTTCGTTCCAGAATGTTGGTTTCCGCCTAAATTCAAAATTCGGAACGCAATGATCCCATGATGCAACGTGATAGCTGTAAAATCTCTCTAAAACTGCGCTTTTACAATAATAATACAGGATTTTCCATAAACTTCCCATGATGCATTGCCATTTACAGTAAAAACACAAATACAATACACTGTAGTAAGATCTACTGTAAAAGATTACATCAACTCCTAACAGTGTAGCCTGTCAACAGCAACGAACAAGGCACGAGCATTATTTGCATAGCATAAAGGATGGATATGATCAGCAACAGTACTCGGGTAAGCTGTGGTGGTTAAACCATACCACACTGGTACTAAGGGGCCCAAAGTGGGCCAAGAAAATATTCCCTACACCATTACACCACCTACAACCTGAACTGTTGATCCAAGGCCGGATGGATCCATATTTTCATGTTCCAACAAATTCTGAGCCTAGCATCTGAATGTGGAGCTGAAATGGAGACCAGCAACGTTTCTCCATCTTCTATTGTCCAGTGTTGGTGAGTGTGTGTGAATTGTAGCCACAGTTTCCTGTTCTTAGCTGACAGGAGGCCCCCGGCGTGGTCTTCTGCTGCTGTAGCCCATCTGCTTCAAGGCTGGATGTGTTGTGTGTTCAGAGATGCTGTTCTGCATACATTGTTTTTAACTGGTTATTTGATTTCTTGTTGTCTTTCCATCATCTCCAATCAGTCTGTCCATTCTCCTCTGACCGCTGACATCAACAAGACATCTGCTCCTCGCTGGATATTTTCTCTTCTTCAGACCTTTCTCTGTAAACCCTAGAGATGGTTGTGTGTGAAAATCTCAGTAAATCAGCAGTTTCTGAAATACTGAGACTAACAACCATGCCACGTTCAAAGCCACTTAAATCTCCTTTCTTCCTCATTCTGATGCTCAGTTTGAACTTCATCAAGTTGTCTTCACCATGTCTGCATGACTAAATGTATTGAGTTGCAGCCACACGATTGGCTGATTAGATATTTATGCTAACAAACTATTAGATCACAAAGTAGCCACTGAGTGTATGTGTACAATATGTATATAAGAATAGGAATAGTATTTTATAATAAAAGCAGTAGAGAGCTGTTTTCAATGCTGACAAACTTGGAAATACTTTAAAAAAGAATCTATTTAGCTCTGTACTTTGCAAGATTCCAGTTTTGAGGTAATACTTTGCATGAGAGTACAGGGGTGAAAATGTTGGAATTTTTATTCATGTTTACTGAGTCTCATACCAAACTCCTACAACTTGACTGTGAAGCTCGTCCCAACGAGAAGAGCATCTTTCAATATTTAAATGTTGGTATGTAAGCTCGATCTTCAGAACAGTAGAGCAGTTCCAGCAGAAGAAAAAGTGCAAATTCTCTATTTGGTCCATTTGGCTTTTTCAAAGGGGTGCTAGGAATGTGCTAGGAATCACATGGTAGATTGTTTTCTAATTTATTACATTTAAAGCAAACAGGTTTATAAGATAAAAAAAGCCTTAAAATTTGTTATTCTATTGTTTGTTTTATAAAACTAACTAATTAATAAAATAATAATTCCTGGATCTTACTCCTACACAGATTTTCTTGCTGACAGGGCTGCAGCCTGGATCACACTTGACAATTTTGGCTTTCTGAAGAATAAATTAGTCTGTCATGGAGGGACTGGCTTCTCAATTAATTCATTTTTGTATGTTTAAAGCTGACTTTAAGTAAGTTTGAAAGAAAACTGAGTTCTTCTAAATTAGTACTTAGCTTAATCTGGAAAGACAGAGTAATCATTTACAAGAAATCCCTTTGCAAAGCTCCACCTGCTTTATTATACTTCATGGTTAATAAAAAAACAAAAACAATAATAATAATAATCCATGGTTTCTTTTCAGCACTATAGCCAGGCCGACTATGAGTCAACGATCTATTGAGCCATGTCTTCCAGCTCTTAGTGGTAATGACTTCATAAGCTTCTCTACAAACACTTTTTTCTGTTCATATCTACAGCATTTTCCAAATAGATCCCTTTGAAGATACTGTGAAAACCATGCAATCAAACATACGTGACAGAAACAGAGAAAATAAGAAAGAAAGACCATCAAAAAGAATATGAAAAGGAAACAGCAGGGTGGTACAAAAAAAAAAAAAAAAAGCACAACAAAAACAATTAAAATCGAACCACTGCAAACGCAATGACCACATCATGGACTGGGACAAAACACATCATCAGATCAGAGACGTATTAAGGAGAAATTGGGGCCAGGTACACCATCAACCTAGATGAGGGATCTTTTATGCTCTCGCACACATGGGGCTCTCTCCTCCAGCAAAACTCTAGGCTTGCAACATGTTTTGAGTGCATACTAACAATAATTATGTACATTCCTGAAACCGTAATTGCCCCTTTTTTTCTAGCCTGAAACATCACGTGACAGCTGCATTAAGCTTAACGGCACAATGTTATAGTAACTTGTCGTCACTGCATTGGCTGTTTGCATGCGCCAAGGCTGATTAAGTAGAAAAATACAAGAACACACTATTAGAGGAAGAGTGGAAAAGAACACAAAGTGACAGTAACAGCAATATTAGACTGACTTTTACTTGCTGGTGAGATCTCAGAGAAGAGACAGGATAAATATGAATGCTAAATTTATCTTATTTGATCGGCGCCATAGTCCAAAAATCTGTGAAAGTTCAGTAGTGGGGTTTTAAAGGAAATAAATTAAGCTGATTTTACTCTTACGACCAATTTTGACCAGCTCTGTGCGCTTCCTATTCCGCTGCGCTGCGGCTTCCAAAGCTAATAGAAGCCATTTTAGTCAATGGTTTGGTTTCCACCACACGCGTAGCAGCGCGTGTCAGAAGCATCTCGCGCCTCATCATGGCTCCATGCTAAACATACGTACCGAGTATATTTTTGACAAAGCATGCTTCCAGAACGCGTCAAGCTGAGCAGTTCAGACAGGAAATCAGGCACGGCAACATTGTTAAGTACACAGTAAATTTCTAAATAAAAGCCCCCGTGCAAATTTGCGACCGCAAACCTTACGTCAGTACTAATGACACCAACTTAGGGGAAATTGATTGTTTTTCTTTTTTTCATAATGAACGACAACACATTTATCCCTGAAGTGGAGAATTACAAGATTCTCTAATTCCCCTGTGATTTTGTGATCTCACTATGATCCAGGTACACAGACTGCTGTTGCAGGCATCTGATAGCTCCCAGTCTGAGCTGACACGTCACATAGGTCTGAACGAAACTGCAGCCCAGCCGGAACACAGCACACATGAACCCGGTGGAAATTGACCATTAATCTGACAGAGTCCAGTTTGTTCAGGTGAACAAGAAATCTACAAACACAAGTGTTAATCATGGATTATATGCTTAAACCATTACTTTTCACTGTCTATATGCTTCCGGTAATGTTATTTGACAGCAAGGTGTCCATTTTTATTGTACCAATTCAATTAGTCAGATTATTAGATCTGAAAGTATTAAAGTCTGAATTAATACTCTGACCAGTTTACTGCTCTCTCTCACTCCTTTCTGCTATGTGTATCATTTCAGACACGTGGTATTAATAGTAACACAACAACAGTTATCAACGAGCCTCCCTGGCTATTTGTGAAATGTAAAGAAAACATTTGTTATTGCCACAGGCAACGTTTTGCCTCCTTTGTGCTCCACACAGACATTCTTCTTCTGCTTCTTCCTAAATTTCCAGCTGTGAGAGTGCTTCTCCAGCATAAAACCTTACACTAAGCACGTGTGGAAAATGAGAATTCAAAATTTGTCTACTTAGCGCTCACTTGTTTAGCAAAAAATAGAATTTAGATTTCTTTTCCTAACATCTAAATAATCAATTACTCTTTAATGCCAAAAGTATTGAGAAAATACTCCAAATTAGAAAGAAGATAGCAAGACAGGACTTCTCATCCAACATCAGTGTCTTACCTCTCAATCCTCTCAAAAATTCCATGAGCACACATCTAAACCATGTGGAAAGCCTTCACAGTAGAGTTAAAGCTGTTATAGTTGCAAAAGGTGGGCCAGTTCCATAGTAAAACCTACAGATTAGGAATTAATCCCAGACATCCCAATACTTTTGAGTATATTGTGTAGATTGATGTGACAGAGAGGATCAAGCTACTAGGATTAGGCTGCATGGAATCAATAGATTGCTCTGTGGCTGCATCCTCCACTGTCACCATGTTTGTAGTTGTCTGAACTTGACTCTGCACTGCCCTCTAGTGGATATATTGCCCAACAACTATTCCAACGTAAAGGATGCATGCATATATGGCTAGTGATGTTTGACAACGTTTGACAGAGATGTACCTTTTCACTCAAAATGGTTCATAAATTAAGCTTGAAATAGTCACCTAGAGGAGGGTGAATGATAGCGAAACACTTAAAACACCTAATTTCAAGAATTTCAGGAATCTTGGTGTTCTCTGGCAAATGCCAAACGTCCTGCGTGGTGTTGGGCTGTAAGCACAACCCCCACCTGTGGACGTCGGGCCCTCATACCACCTTCATGGAGTCTGTTTCTGACCATTTAAGGAGACACATGCACATTTGTGGCCTGCTGGCGGTCATTTTGCAGGGCTCTGGCAGTGCTCCTCCTGTTCCCCCTTGCACAAAGGCGGAGGTAGCGGTCCTGCTGCTGGGTTGTTGCCCTCCTACGGCCTCCTCCACGTCTCCTGATGT
>JBAMHW010000004.1:3389405-3402038 GCA_037177495.1 Rhadinocentrus ornatus
ACTGCTGGGATAGGCTCCAGCTCACCCCGCGACCCCTACTGGGAACAAGCGGTACAGAAAATGGATGGATGGATGGTGTTTTCAATGTACTTTTTGTCACATTTCTACTAAAGTGAGGTAAAAAAAAAAACCTCATTCTTCAGACCTTTGTTGCTCATTTGCCGTCATCTTGTACAAAATGAATTCTGGGAGAAAAAAAGGCTGTGCAGAATCCACCACCATTAGCCTTTGCTACAGGCCGAGTGAAGTCCGGGTTCAAAGGGTGGATTCGGAGGCGCCTTCAATTTACACTGTGCTTATACTATACTCTACATTACTCTATTAACATTAATAGAATTATTTGCGTTTACAATTATTTTTTGGGGGGGGACAACTAAATGAAAGTGGGGGTTCATGTCCACTGTGTTCCCCCCGGGATTTCCGCCTATGTAAGGGAGCATAAATGGGCCTTTAGATTCACAAACAAAACATTAAAAGTGGGAATTAAACTGTGAAACAAGCGCTTATGGATTAAGAAGTAAAAAATTCTTTTATAAACAACTTTAGATTTGCATTTAAATGACACATTTAATTTAAATGAATTTTATTTTTCAGCAGTTTGTCTTGTCTTTGAATAAAGATAACTGTTGTAGAGTTTTTCAGACTTACATGATTAATTAATTGAAATCAATGGATCATCTGATTTGCTATAACTTACATAACAAAGACTAAACATTGAACTTATTTTTTTTCACAACTGATCTCACTACTGGGGCCCAGTCTTATTCCAGAATAACAGCTTTGGCCTGCACTGGTTACTATTTAATCCAGAATGGGTTTTGTTCTTTATTTTATTCCCAGTTCACACACTTACTCCTCCACTGTGTCTGCCAGTCAGCCCATTAGTTCTCATCATGTCACACACAGCTGAAATGGTGTTAGGGTTGTTCTCTCACACACACACATTCATGCACTCTCAATCGGACATCACTTAGACATTAAAACCAATGGCTCCCTTATTATCCATGTGTTTGTTACTGGGTAGAGGTGTGTGTGACAGTCTTATGGCCACATGCATGTGTGTGTTCACTTTTTTTCCTGATTTTATGTGTGTTGCCAGACCCACTAATCAAAAGCATGCAGTGGTAGAATGGCTGACTAGGTGGTCTCTGACCCAGGTGGTCTACGAATTTAAATAGATGTATGTCAAAGGGTTTTATGAGTTACTAGAGTTGGATAATGTGTATCTCTTTGACAAGCATTGGTGCAGAACACTCGGATAACTAAAAAATAAAGGTCTGCTTGTTTTCTGTGCAAATATTAGAGTTTTAAAGATTTTTAATTTGTTTCTACATAATTATATCTTACTTATGTCTTACAGGAGCTACAGATTTCACAAGTAGACTGGGAAAGCTGCGGCTTCTTACTCAGTAAGCGCCACCTTTGGCATCTTCTTTTTCTTTTCTTTTTTAAATCTCTGGCATCTTCGAACGCGAAACTGAATCTCCATTGAGCCGACAGGAACTTGCTGGCTTGACTGCTGCTGTCAACCCACTGGGATGGAGAAATCTTAGGGGTTCTCCAACTGCCTAATTTGTATGTTGTTTAATCCTAAAGCCTGGTAAACACATAAAGATTTTCAAGCTGTTTTTGAAACGGATCATAGCCGAAAATCGTAAATATTAGACATGCTTAATATTTACGACCCGATATCTTCATATGTGTGAGGAAAGCCGATGACTCATGAATTGTGATGTGACAAGGGGTGTAGCCAATCAGAGAGTGAGCTGGCTGGGGAGCAAGGAAGGATATTAAGTCTGTTATTTTTTCCAGGTCTGGCTTTTTCCGTTAACAATAGTCCGAAGACCACCATCATTCCCTCATCCTATACATCCTCTTCCATGCTGTGTGTTGTGTTTTCCGGTCCTTGCTGTTTCTTCTTCTTCGTTGTTTTCCGGTTGTTGCTATGGTTCTTCTTTACATTTTGCACTTCTTTACTAGATTGTAGATTAGTTGTGGGACAGCATCGTTATGTGTGTGTTGTTCTGTGATTAGTAAGACAATGCTGCATTGTAAAAAAATCTTTACAAATCTTTACAAAAATAAATACAACACCAACTCTGTGGGATACTTAATCATTTCATATCTCTCATCTTTAGACATCTATGAGTGCCACATGAACACTGGAAAAGATGCAAACTGATGTTAGCAGCCCAAGATGAAGGGACGGGATCTAAGTAATTGCACATTGACAATGTTTATTAATGTTTCTGCCAAACCAGGAAAGTTGTTTATTTGTCACATGCAGGATAGAAGTGAAAGCAGTCATACATGCATCTGAGGCTGTGCACACCCATTTACCACTAGTAAAACATTAAAAACAAAACGGTAATAAAATTAAAAATCAACTAATATAAATATAAGCCACAGTGATGATTGTGCAGCAATGTGCTGCTATACAGAATGACAATATGCTATATAAACAAAATTATCGTGTAAATTGTAGAGCAGAATATAAACCTTGTTAAAATGACATGAGTGAATGACTGTTTTCCAGCAGAAGGTAGGACACTGGCCAGGGTCACTGCAGTGTGGAGTCCAGCCAGAGGGAAGAAGCTCCTCCTTAGTCTCTCTGGGATCACCTTAAAAAAAGACTAAATACTACATAGGTTTAATGTCCACCATTATATGTAACAGAGCTTGCAATGACTAAATGAGCCTAATGGGTCATCAGCAAGATTACAAAACAAGCTTTAAAAACCTATTTACACAAAGTTATATATTACTCTCAAATTGCTGTCTATTCACATTTGTCTAATTTTACATGAAGAACAGCACTGACATGAATATTTAGTACAGATAATCGCTGGACTTCTCTGGTAGCTCTAAGAACTTCAGTTTAATGTCTGCATGAGTTTTTTGTTTTGTGTTTTTTTTGCCACGCTCTTTAAACACATGAGTAAAATGCCAATAAAAAAGATGCATTGCCTTTATATCTTCTGTCATGGATCATCAAACTAGGAAGGTAACATGAAGCCAGTGCTCTGCAGGTACTGCAGTGTTGCTAAATAAATGTAACTACCAAGATTTCTCCATCCAGCAAGTTCCTGCCAGCTCAGTGAACATTCAGTTTCGGGTTTGAAGATGCAAGAAGTGGTGCTCACTGAGTAAGAGGCCGCTGCTTCCCCAGTCTACTTGTAAAATCTTTAGCTCCTGTAAGACATAAGTAAGATATAATTATGTAGAAACAAATTAAAATTCTTAACAACTCTAATATTTGCACAGAAAACAAACCGACATCATCAAATTCCTGGGAATGCCGCTGCTGCCCCAAGTGTCCCAGCTGCTGAAAGAGGTGGTCATCAGGAATGACATATCACACAGAATCATGAATATCATGATACCAGTCAGTCTTTTCTGGTAACACATCAACAACTAGAAACTCTGATAATAAACTTAGCAAATGAGGCTACTTTTGTATTCATGTTGGAATGATTTTGCTTAGAAAAGAAAAACTTGCATCTTTTTTGTGTACACTTTACTGGTGCAATGCATTTTATAAAAACCTTTAATGAGTGGTTGCATTTTAATTTCCATAGTGTGAAGTTTCACAGTTCACTCACAGTTACATTTTTTTACTCTGCTAATTAACCAGGTTAATTAATTATGAAGGGTTTAAAATTCATTAGCTAACACACAGACAGCAGAAGATAAATGATTAGTAATGTAACCGGTAAGAGAAGGTGAAGTCTGTCATTGATGAAGCAAAGGAACTAAATGTATGCTGCAGCGTTAAACTATTGTGGTATTTGTTTTTGCATCTTGATTTGTCCATTTCTTTTTTCTTTTTTTTTCTTCCTTTTTATTTTTTGGAAACACTAAAGGATCCAGAAAATAACTCAGACTGGACAGAAAGACAATCATGCACTGTAGTAAATACTACCCATAAAGGTAATCTAAGGTTTAATAAAATAGTTAGAGATTTTAATGTATAAAATTGGTTGAATTCCAACCACATTTACTTATTTTCCAGTAACAACTGGAACCCCATTGAAATGATTGAAAGTTAACTAAAGACATTAGTTCTGCACTGCATCCTGTACATGCGCCACAGTCATGCTCTCAAGCCAGTGGACAGATCAGTCAGACGGGGCAGACGGCTGGGCAACGCGGGTTAGATTAATGTTTACGTTGCGTTACACATTCTAAATGCATATGTATGTGTTGCAAAAGCGAAAATCTATCACAGCATCTGTAGTCAGATACAAAGCTTTTGTGTTAGATTTGGAATTTAAGTTTGCGGCTGCAGTCTGACAAATGATTAGCTAGCTAACAGGTATCATGCTAATGCCATAGTTTAACAAGCAAAGTCGGCCGTTTAGCTTCAATATTTCAAAATGTGTCAGAGAAGTAAAAACTTTGCTTACTTCAAATTTCTGGAGGCAACAAGGTGAATAGCGTAACTTTATCGGTGCTGCAGGTTTTTGGTCACTGGCAGTAGTTCCAAATTTAGAACCTGCTTCTCATCAAAAAAGCATTACAAATTTCAACTGTGAATTAAATAAATGAGGCTAGTTAACCGATGACACTGAGAATTTGACGCACTGCAGTTGAATAAACTGTCTAAAATTTTGGCTGTATGGCTAAAAGACTAGACGTTATCTTAGCTATTTTACATGGATGGACATTAATGGCTTAGAACTACTTTACTCTGTTTGGTAAAGTGGAAAGCCTCATGTTGTTGTCCAACCAAACAAAACCCTATGAATTTATTTTTTCTCTAACTAGCTAACTTATTGTTGTTAGTTGTCTGTTAACCGTTTATGAAGCTTTGCACCGAGTTGGTAGACCAATCAGACTAATCAGCATGTTTTCCAGCTGTGGAAGTGCTGAAACACAACTTATTTTTATAAGGAGCAAGAGTGTGGATTTGTATTGTAACAATATGTTAAAGAATGAGGAAATACCTGTAGAGTTGGTCTGAAAAGTTTTATTTGGTCAGGTAAAGCTATTACTCTGTTTCTATGACTAATACAGAGTTCATGAAGATAGCAGAATGTAAATTGGGTATTCAACAAACAGGATATCTTCAGCTTCATTAGCTGAAAAAATTATGTTATAGTAGCACTAAAGATAAAAAAAAAAAAAGTTAAATAAAGCCCCCCAAAACAACAAAAACAAACAATAGAATATTAAACTGTCTAAAAATTTAAAGTCTGTTTTTGTAAAGGAATTATGTGCTTACAGCAAGTTTGTCCTTTCTTCTCTTTAACATGGAGGGTAAACCTGGGAGCTTCATCAGCTGAACTGTGGAGATGCTTGTGAGCCACAAACCCAGCAGACATGTAGATTTAAACCCAGGGCAACCAAGTGCTGGCTGGGTGTGGACCCAAAACTAAGGCATGTGTAATTTTGATGGGACTAATCTTTGCTTTTAACTATGGGTTCCCAAAAAGCTCAAGTGAACCTTAAAAGTGTTCCAGAAATCTTTTGGGGGGGTTGACAGCACTCAGTTGCACAACAAGGACCACAAGCTAGTGGAATGAAATGTTTTGTATCCCAGCAAGTTTCCTCTCCACCGCTTTTTAGTTTGTAATTTGTGGAACTGAATCGACTTCATTTTTGCTTTGGTGCTTGACAAATGTTCTTTCTACCTGGTCAGCCAGATTTATCCCCTTGGAACCATTACGACATACAATTGTGCTCTTAAGTTTACATACCCTGGCAGAATTTATGATTTATTGGCCATTTTTTTTAGAGAATATGAATGACAACACAAAAAACTTTTCTTTCACCCATGGTTAGTGCTTGGGTGAAGCCATTTATTATTAAACAACTGTGTTTACTCTTTTTAAATCATAATGACAACAGAAACTACACAAATGACCCTGATCAAAAGTTTACACACCCTTGACATTTTGGCCTGATAACATGCACACAAGTTTACATAAATGGGTTTGAATGGCTACTAAAGGTAACCATCCACACCTGTGATCTCTCTGCTTTCAATCTCTGGATCCAAAAATAAATAAAATAAAAAATACATATATTATGTTTGTTTCGTGTTCAGAATACAGTGGGGCAAAAAAGTATTCAGTCAGCCACCAATTGTGCAAGTTCTCCCACTAAAATGGTAAATGGTCTGTACTTATGCAGCGCTTTTATCCAAAGTGCTTTACAGTATACATCACATTCACCCATTCACACACACATGCACGCACTGATGGCAGTAGCTGCCACGCAAGGCAGCTGACCACGACCCATCAGGAGCAATCCCATCAGGAGCAATTAGGGGTCCGGTGTCTTGCCCAAGGACACCTCCACATGAACTTGACTTGGCCGAGGATCAAACTGGCAACCCTCGTGTTACAAGACGATCGCTCTACCTTGCCGTGCCACGCCACCCCTATGATTAGAGGCCTGTAATTTTCATCATAGGTAAACCTCAACTATGAGAGACAAAATGAGAAAAAAAATCCAGAAAATCAAATAGTCTGATTTTTTAAAGAACTTATTTGCAAATTATGGTGGAAAATAAGTATTTGTTCAAATACAAAAAAGCAAGATTTCTGGCTCTCGCAGACCTGTAACTTTGTCTTTAAGCGGCTCCTCTGTCCTCCACTCGTTACCTGTATTAATGGCACCTGTTTGAACTCATTATCAATATAAAAGAGAGCATTTGGATGATCCAGAAGAGAATTGGGTGAATGTCATATGGTCAGATGAAACCAAAATAGAACTTTTCTGCAAAAACTCAACCTGTCGTGTTTGGAGGAAAAAGAATGCTGAGTTGCATCCAAAGAACACCATACTTACTGTGAAGCATGGGGGTGGAAACATCATGCTTTGGGGCTGTTTTTCTGCAAAGGGATTAGGACGGCTGATATGTGTAAAGGAAAGAATGAATCGTATGAATGTAATGTATCGTGAGATTTAGAGTGAAAACCTCTTTCCATCAGCAAGGGAATTGAAGATGAAATGTGGCTGGGTCTTTCAGCATGACAATGATCCCAAACACACCACCCTGGCAACGAAGGAGTGGCTTCGTAAGAAGCATTTCAAGGTCCTGGAGACTGGCCTAGCCAGTCTTCAACCCCATAGAAAATCTTTAGAGGGAGTTGAAAGTCTGTGTTGCCCTGTGACAGCCCCAAAACATCTCTGCTCTAGAGGAGATCTGCATGGAGGAATGGGCCAAAATACCAGCAACAGTGTGTAAAAACTTGTGACGACTTACAGAAAATGTTTGACCTCTGTCATTGCCAACAAAGGGTATATAACAAAGTACTAAGATGAACTTAACCAAATACTTATTTTCCACCATAATTTGCAAATAAATTCTTTAAAAATCAGACAATGTGATTTTCTGTTCATTCTGTCTCTCATAATTGAGGTGATGATGAAAATTACAGACCTCTCTCATCTTTTCAAGTGGGAGAACTTCCACCATTGCAGGCTGATTAAATACTTTTTTGCCCCACTGTAGTTTTTTGTTTTGTTACTGTATGTTCCCCATTGAGGTTACACAAAAAATTTCGTGTTTGCATAATTTTGTGGTATTCTAAGGTTAGTTTTAGACTACGGAAACGGAGGGAAGGAGTGGATCAGGTTACACATGCGTGCAATGATTTTGAGATTGCAGATAGCTTTTACTCGGAAAAAAATGTCAAAAAGACAAGAGGTTTGCTGAAGTTTTTATAACTAGCTGGCCAGTTGTATCCTAAACAAGCCAGTATCAGCGGATCAACATTGCGGAGACCCCAGTGGACACAGCAGCAGCAGTGTTAATGCGAGTGATGCATCTGGAGAGTTTTTTTTTTTTTTTTTTTTTGGCAGTCCAGTGGTCTGAAATTAAAATAAATATTGCCCTGTTATGCACACAGTCATGTTTGGATTTTCCTAAAGGGGTTAGTACCTTGGTTGTGTTTGGGTGTCTGTGTGTGTGTTCCATCACTTCGAGCCCACCTTTTGAGTCGCCGGAACCAGCCCCCCTCTGTGTTGAGCACTGGTTTTAATATTAATATGTAATGTGTACTTAGCAATTGTTGTTAAAATCAGCTCAAATAAAATGAGTGCAATGTTACAGCAAATATATTGGACAGATTCTAGCAGCTTTTTTTTACAGTGTGACAGTTTATCTAAGGAAAACACTTTTCTTTTTCTTTTTTCTCTCTCTTTGTACGACGCCCTGAGAACTCTTTTTCCTATGCACAAATTCACATGCAGCACGGCAGAGGAAACGTGAGGTTCATTTACTTTCCCAGGTACAAACAATCCTCCAACTGGCAAACAATGACTTTTCCTTTTGAAGTACAGCTGAATAACATGTCTGTAGCCACAGAAAACTCAGTGGATTCACATTTTTTTCTTTTTAAGGGGTGAAATAAACCTTCCAAGATCAAAATTCAGGTCACGTGGTTAAAAAAAGGTGGCCCCCTGGTGGAGGAGAATCACAATGGATCATGGTGGGGGAGGTGGAGAAGAAAGGAAAACATGAGGGAAAGGAGTGAGGGGAAAAAGGGAGGGGTCTGTATGAGCTAATAGCTGCCAGATGCTTTGGTATTATCACAGGGGAAAAACTCTACTCTGGTGTTAGTGATTTATCATGTTTACCAGTCAGTTGCATTTACTGGCGGACAGACAGAAGGGAGACAACAGGAAGAATCGGTGTATTTAAAATGTTATCACTTATAATTCAGTCTGTTCTTTTAGTGAATAATATGTAGAAATAGGAATAATGAACAATGCAATTGCCTAAATTTTGTGTTTATTTTGTGGTATATTATACTGATTATTGCCCCACACTGGTCCAGCAGCATTGCTGAGGTCATGCATGCTGTATGCTTCATGTGATCTCTACAGTATCTTACATATCGCCTCCGCAGTGGACTTCTTCACTACATGCTGGAAGAACATTCCACGAAACCAGAAACACTGTTGAGCTGTGAAGAGGTCCTTCATTTCTTAAGCTACAGATTAGATACAGAAAAAAAGTCTGAAAGCCATAAAATTAGTTAGAGAAAGTAAATGGCCAAGTTACAGCCAACATGAAATCCTTTAGAAAGCAGGGACTGGCCATTTCAAGCCATGTCTTGTTTTCTGATCAGAGGATTATCTATAATAAGTTAGTCTCCAGTAGCAGCAATAAATAAAGTGTCTTCAAACCATTTTAAGTTGTAATTTGCTTTTTGTTTTATTGCTCTCTCCAGGTTAATTAAACAGCTTCCTGAGGCAGGAGTGTTTGTATCCTCGTCATATCTGAAATAATTTCCGTCTGATCTTAGCTCTTTACTTACCTGCTCTGGTTTATTTTTGACTCGTATCAGTAACATAATGACCTGGATGCCAGTGAAAAAAATGACTAATGCAGCTGACTATATCAAAAAGGAAAAAGACAGCGTCTAGTCTGTTTGGGGTCAGCCATGAGAGCCATGAGAGCTGGAGGACTTTCACCTCTATACGTCTTTATTTATTTAACACACCTGAGAAAATGTTCACATTCACACATAGAATTTTAAGTTGTCGGGATGAAATATGTCTAAAATCATCAAACCACAGAACAGAAAATTTCTCATAATTTGTATTCCACAGTGTTTGATGTGAGAACGCTCACTGCATCTAAATTAAGCAAGCATTGTTCTTTTTAAACCGGTTCTAATGTTAATAAAGAAGGTTAATAAACCAACCTTTAAAACATTTAAAAAAAACAAGCAAATGTTTGACAAATTAATGTTCTCCATTATAATTCATACTTGTATAATTTGAAGCTGTGAGTCGGTTTTATGGCGTTGCATCGAGGATTTGCTTGATCGTACCTGCAGAAATGACTGACTCTTTCAATTCAAGAGCAAAAACATTTTCTAGCTCACAAAATGCAGCTGAATACCAGAAACTCTGAAGATTCTTTAATAATCTGCAGAATGAACCTGAATATGGAACACAACATCAAATAAATCAGCTCAGGTGGCGCTCACGATGCTGCAATTTACAAAACAGACTAAAGCTGTTGAATGCGAAAGTTAGTCTGTGAGAGAAGAGGAAGCCACTGACTCATCTTCGGGTGGGTAATACTGGACTGCAGTCTTCACTCTTTTCTTTTAAGTGTTGGACTTTAAAACAACCTGAAAAGTGAAACAAAATCAGTTTTCTATACCGTAATTGTTAGGTAATTAGACTGCACCTTGTCCCAGAACTGGAATAAAAAGATTCTGTCAGCTGCAGTTTGAACATTATACCGTCCTCAACACAACGTTTCATACCTCGCGGGTGTTCACACAACCTTCTGGGCAGAACTGACCCTGAACCACCCTCAGGCTTTATCCAGAATTCTGCTTTGGGTTCACATCATCTGACAAGCAAACATTTTTCACAGTAAAAGGGCTGATCTGTGGCTCTGACAAGACGTGACAATACCGGCATTATTCTGATTTTATGAACAAACTAACTCAACTCTTCTTTGAGTGTAAAACAGGAGTTTTACTGTAGATGATCACAGCATGGTTGTCACCAGATTCAGATGTTGTTTGGGAGGCCCATCAACATTCAACAAGTCAACGTTCATTAAATAGTCTTTCTTCATCTTCTCCATTGATCCTCAGTTTTATTCTGAATGAAGTCTCATTTTAAGATTAAATACGTTCATTCAGGACAAAATCACATTCTTTTTACACTTCCTTACTACACATCTGTCATTCAGCTTTTTAAATTTTAATCAATAATCTCAGTAATTTTATGAAAAGAAAACCAAGAAAATTTTTTTTTATCATCCATCCATCCATTTTATGTACCAAGTACCCCTGGACAGTTACACCGAGACAGGTACACTTGGACAGGAACACCATGGATGGGTACACCTGGACAGGAACACCGCGACAGGAACTCTGGGACAGGAACACCATGGACAGGTACCCCTGGACAGGTACACCTGGACAGGAACTCTGGGACAGGAACACTATGGATGGGTACACCTGGACAGGAATACCGTGGACAGGAACACCAGGACAAGCACACAGGGACAGGTACACCGGGACAAGAAACCAGGACAGGAACACCATGGACAGGTACACCTGGACAGGAATACAATGGACAGGTACACCTGGACAGGAACACCAGGACAAGTACACTAAGACAGGAACATCGTGGACAGGAACACCATGGACAGGTACACCTGGACAGGAACATCGGGACAGGTACACAGGGGAAGAGAAACACAGGGACAGGAACACCATGGACCCGGACAGGTACATCGGGACAGGCACACAGGGACAGGAACACCATGGATAGGTACACCAGGACAGGAACACCATGGACAGGTACACCCAGACAGGAACATCGGGACAGGTACACAGGGACAAGAACACCATGGATAGGTACACCTGGACAGGTACAGCGGGACAGGTACACAGGGACAGGAACACCATGGATAGGTAAAATGTTGTTTTTTTCCCCATTTTGTAATCACCATCTTGGTGGTGCCAACTCACTCGAAGTTGTCTTATTCCCAACAGCTACAGTACTAAACTCTTCCTTTAAGTCCAGTTATTTTCATAAATACACAACATAAACAATTAATGGCCGTCTGTTAAAGAACAAATAAAACTATGTGGATCACATCATTTTAATTTATTTGCTATATATTTATAATAATCTATATTTATATTTAATATAGACCTCATTTAAATTCAATTTAAATTAAAAAAATATTTTTCCTGACCTCAGCTATGTTGATAGATTTTACCCATGAAGGCAGAAATCATCAGTTTGCAGTAGTTACCACCAACAGCTGGTTTATTGGAGTCAGAATATTTACATCCAACATAATGCATCATCACACTCCCACCACCATCACACCGTCGGGGAGTGTGTGGGGGAGTGCTTTTTTGTGTGTGGTCGTTGTTTTTAGTAAATGTTCACGATCAGTCTATCACTGATTCTTCTTATCTCTATGTTTTCTGAATCAACATCCCCACCTCCGTGTGTGTGTGATCATGTGCGCGTGTACAGAAGTATTCATTAAAATGCCTGTGCCTGGTCTGGACTCCACCAGCTTCCACACTCAGCTTAACTATAGTTTGAATCTGGCTGTGACTGAACCACATCCACCTAGCACCGTCGCTCCTCTCATGGATTGGGAACACTGGAGGATTAGGCTGGTTTCAACCCCGCACCACCGCACGGACGTCAAATAAAACCACGAACAGGTGACGGCCTAGCATTTGGCTTTCGGATCATTGTCCGCTCCTGCGGCCGCATGGAGCCGTTGAGAGGCGGCTCGCACCGACTCTGGTTCGGTGTCATCGCTGCGTCGAAGACAGAACTGGGAGCGGAAAGAGTGTGTTGATCCTGGAGGAGAGGTGATGGAGAGGGTCGCTACTGTTTGAGCTCCAGAGCCCAGACATGCTGAGGCCATCCCGTCCGGCCTTTACTTTTCTTATCACCCGCTGACGAAGAGGAAGATGAGGAAGACGACGACGCTGCTTTGGGGATCTCCACCTGCACAGTAGATATTAAATTTATTTATTTATTTATTTATCAGTGCTTTTCATTCAGCTTGCACACACACACACACAAACACACGACTATTCGTTGTAATTAAGTTGTGGTAATTTAAATCCACATTTTCATCATCCACATTTTCCTAAATATAAACTAAATTTA
>JBAMHW010000004.1:3440864-3454672 GCA_037177495.1 Rhadinocentrus ornatus
TATCATGAAAAAGTATACTAGTAGGCTATTCAACTAATCACTTGAATCGTCTAATTAACTCGAAACACCTGCAAGGGTGTTTAAGTTGCCTAAAATGTTTATTTCTATATATAAGTTTATATATATATAAGTATGTATAGTTATTTTGCACTTTAAAGTACAGTGTTTGTAGGCCAGATGTTGAAACATGCCAACTTATTTGACTGTTACAATATAATCTGTACATAAGGATGGACTTTGAACAAAAGATAAATTGCACAAACTTTTGTCTCTTTCTGTTTGAGTGTATTCGTATTTTTAGTAACTATGTTTCTAGAGTGTTTTGAATAAGTTAACATACATAATACATACTAAGCATGACTTTGGGTGTCACATCTACCCTATATCTATGAAGGGGTAGGGCCCCCAAAACGTATTCTGCTTAGAGCCCACTGAAGCCTAGAGCTGGCTCTGGTTGTGAGCGTGCTCATTCTGGCGTTTGGGTACAGCAGTCTTTCACAGTTTTCCTTTGTTCAAGAGAGTGCCAGATTTCCATGGAGGCAAAATCCTAACTAAAAGACACTATCTATCTATCTGACAGATATATACCAAAGACCCTCCAATTAAACTTGCCACAACCTCTGACAAGTCTCTTCTCGAATGCAAGATTACAGGCCGATTTATCATCACTGCTAGTAGAGAGTGAAAAGGTCTTTGATAATCTTCAGCTAACGGGGAAAGAGATATATACAGACAAACTTGCAGTCTAATTTTTTCCTATTTTTCTAATTCACTTGCTAATTTTCTAAATTTATTTCTATACTTACTAAGATTACTTATGTAGCTTGAGTATTGATCTTTTTGTATTGGTAAGATCTTCTTTTAAATGCAAATTGGCTAAGTACTGTTATTAAGTATACCATTTGTACTTTGCTTAACATCAATATCAACAGATGCATCAACATTAAAAACTGCATTTTACTGAAATAACCTTGTATTCAAAACATCTTCTAGTCCTTTTTTAGTAGTAGAGGCAACTAGAGAGCAGTCAGGCAGCAAGGTGTGGTTTGAGCAAAGAGCAGGCAGAGTCACAGCATCAGTCTTCCATGAGGCAGGCAGGACGGACGGTGCCATATGCTTTATTTAAAGGATTTGTGAACCTACTATCCTGTCAGTTTTCTACTGAGGCAACGAGGAAAGGACAGAGGTGCATATGGAAAGACTAAATTACTAACCATGGTCACCCAGGGTTGGTTTTCATTTCATTAATAAGCCATATTGCAGAGTAAAAAAACAATTCTAATACATTTCTGCTGGAAAAGTACTACACAGTGCCATGCACAGCAGTCTCCCCAACCTCAGAGCAAAAGCCCCATTCAGGATGTGGTGAACTGGAGGGTGTAGTTATCTGCAAATCAAAACAGTGCAAAAGAGGACACTTTCACAGGTCTTCCTTGAAAAGGGTTCCAAAAGTGTTGAAATGTCATGAATGCAAGAAGATGCAGAAAAAAATATGGCATTGCGCTGTACAAAACTAACATTTCAAAATCTTTATTTTCAGTTATGTTTATCCTACTCCTCCCTGACCCACCACCTTATCATGGTGGAGGAGTTTGTGTGCCCTGACAATCGTAGTGGCTATGTTGTCGGGGGCTTGGGTGGCCCCTGGTAGGGTCACCCATGGCAAATAGGTGTCTAGGGGAGGGACCAGGCGAAGTGCGGCTCAAATCACCCTCATGATGATGACAAAGCAAGGACCAGGGTTTCCCTTGCCTGGACGGGGATCACCAGGCACCCTTCTAAAACCAGGCCTGGAGATGGGGCGAGGAAAGAGCCTGAGCTGGTGCGCGAAGTTGAGCTTTTCCGGCTAGATATAGTTGGACTCACCTCGACACATGGCTTGGGCTCTGGAATCACTGTCCTTGAGAGGGGCTGGACCCTCTTCCATTCTGGAGTTGCTCCCGGTGAGAGGCGCCGAGCAGGTGTGGGCATGCTCATTGCCCCCCAGCTTGGTGTCTGTACGTTGGGGTTTACCCCGGTGGACGAAAGGGTAGCCTCCCTCCGCCTTCAGGTTGGGGGACGGGTCCTTATGCTTATGCACCAATCAGCAGTTTAGAGTACCCAGCCTTTTTGGAGTCCTTGGAGGGGGTGCTGGAGAGCACTTCTTCCGGGGACTCCCTCGTTCTGCTGGGGACTTTAATGCTCACGTGGGCAAAGACAACAAGACTTGGAGGGGCGTAATTGGGATGAATGGCCCCCCTGATCTGAATCCGAGTGGTGTTTTGTTGCTGGACTTCTGTGCTCGTCATGGACTGTCCATAACAAAAATCTTGTTCAGACATAAGAGTGTCCACATGTGCACTTGGCACCAGGACACTCTAGGCCGCAGTTTGATGATCGACTTTGTATTCGTATCGTCTGACTTGCAGCGACATGTCCTGGACACCCGGGTACAGAGAAGGGCGGAGGTGTCAACTGATCACCACCTGGTGGTGAGTTGGCTCAGATTGTGGGGGAGGATGCCAGTCAGGCCTGACAGACCCAAGTGTGTTGTGAGGGTCTGCTGGGAACGTCTGGCAGAGTTTCATGTCAGAAAGAGTTTCAACTCCCATCTCCGGCAAAGCTTCAACCATGTCCTGGGAGAGGCAGGGGACATTGAGTCCGAGTAGGCTGTGTTCCGTGCCTCTATTGTCGAAGCGGCCTTTTTGGCCTGTGGGACTCCAGAGGCAGCTGATGGGTATTGGCGGAGCGCAGCTTCAGCGGTCACTAAGGCAAAAACTCAGGCCTGAGAGGAGTTTGGAGAGGTCATGGAGAATGACTTCCGGACGGCTTCGAGGGGATTCTGGTCCACCATCCGGCGGCTCAGGCGGGGAAAGCAGTGCTCTTTCAACACTGTGTAAAGTGGGGATGGGGGGCTGCTGAACTTAACTCGGGATGTTGTGAGGTGGTGGAGGGACTACTTTGAAGACCTTCTCAATCCTACCAACACATCTTCCAATGAGGAAGCAGAGTCTGGGGTAGCTGGTGCTGGCTCTCCCATCTCTTGGGCTGAGTACGCTGAGGTGGTTAAAAAGCACCTCGGTGAGGTCCACCCAGAGTTCCTTAAGGCTCTGGATGCTGTAGGGCTGTCTTGGCTAACACGCCTCTGCAGCATCGCGTGGACATCGGGACAGTTCCCCTGGACGGGCAGACTGGGGCGGTGGTCCCCATCCCTGGTAAGGTCTATTCAGGGATGCTGGAGAGGAGGGTCCTTTGGACAGTCGAACTTCGGATTGAGGAGGAGTGTGGTTTTCGTCCTGGTCGTGGCACAGTGCACCAGCTCTACACCCTCTTTAGAGTCTTTGAGAGGCATGGCAGTTTGCTCAACCAATCTACATGTGCTTTGTGGACTTGGAGAAGGCATTCGACCGTGTCCCCCGGGGACTCCTGTGGGGGTACTCCAGGACTATGGAGTGCCTGATCCACTTGTATGAGCTGTCTGGTCCCTGTACGACCGGTGTCAGAGCTGGGTCCACATTGCCGGCAGTAAATCAGAATAGTTATGATTTACTGGGGCAGATAAGAGAAGCTGTGGCCCAGCAGAAATCAGATTTTAAATAGTCTCCCCATGTTACAGAAAGAACTTAAAAATTTGCACCAGTATTATTGACTGCTTTGAAATGTTCATTGAAAGACCTGTAGAGATGAGAGCACGAACGCAAACATATTCACAATATAAACATCATGATACAGTTTAGTATTTAATTTCTATAACAACACAAGGGGTCATTAGTTTGTTTTAAAAGGTTGGGGCAGGAGGACAAGCGATAAATTTGTGACAGAACATAACAGATTCCTTGACCTGTTGTCCCCATGTAGCCATTTGTTAGTTGTTGTTTTAATACCTTGACACACAAAAATCTAAGACAAGAAAAACAAGACAAGAACATTACCTTTCCTCTCCCCTTCCCATCTCATGCTTTCATTTCCTCTCCTCTGCCTCTCACCTTCCTTCCCCTCCTACTCTTCCCTCCTCCCCTCACTTATTTTTTTTTCCTGCCTTTTACTATTTCTTAATATCTGTAATGCTTTTGTTTTATGTTTTAGCACTTTGAATTGTCCTGTACATGAAATGTGCTATACAAATAAACTGCCTTGCCTTTAACTATTCTCTTCTCCTCTTTCTCACCTCATTTCAATTTAGACTTCATTTCAAGTAGGAACAGTATGTCAGAATACGATTATTAGAATGAGAACATTAGGAAACATAACCTTAGGATAAATATACTTGAAAATAAAGATTTTGAAATGTAGTTTTGCAGATTTGAAATGTAGTTTTGTAAAAGGTCTGTTGCATAACAGAGTAGTGCCTTTTTCTGTATCTTCCTGCATTCATAACATTTCCACATTTTTGGAACCCTTGTCATGTGGTCATTGAAACAGCCAGTTTTTCATACTGGATTTTAGATATTTTGCTTGGGAAGACCCAGACACAGGCCATCTGAGTGCTGGACTGTCCATCTTTGAGACTCACTGCAGCCAACTTCAGTGTATCTGCATGGGAGCATGCTTCACCTAATCCAGTTTTACAGGTGCAGTGGCACTGTCCCATTCTCAGTGATAACAACCCAGGGTTGCGTGGGTGTGGCATTTAAGGCCTGAGAGTGATTCGCCTGAAGAAAGAATTAGATTACTAGTTAAGTAGAGCCCAAAAAATACTTATCAGGACGAGTGTGAGATTTTAACTACCTTGGGGCAAGTACAACTTGACAAAAAGAAACTTCGGGTGCTAGGCTACTCCAGTAAACACACACACTTGACATGTTATAACAGTAAGGCGTTTAATGTTTGTTCACCCACCGCTTGTAATTCCAAAATAGTTTATTTAGGACCTTAACATCACTCTTAATCACTCATCAGTCTTGCTCTATAATTCGGTAGATGATTTAAAATGTCCTAGCCTCCTCCTGTGCAGCGCTAACAGCTACATAGCGTTAGCTGCTGTTTACATTAGGTCGATCACCAGAACACGACGTACCTTTCCTTTAAGCAAAAAGATTTTCTTGTCCTTGAGATGCCATATTTTCGGGTCAATGACCCAGCCTGCGTGAAATAGCGATAAGCATCTGTGCTTTTAAAAGCTTTCAGACTTTCTCCTGTGTATGAAGACTGGTTTTGTATCAAGTAGATGTAAATGTGAAAAAAAAATTCCGGTAGCTTCTTAGTTAAAGTGTTTGCTGTTGGAAAACGTCTGCAGAGACTCGGTACGGATCGCGTCCAATAGCAGATATTTTTTTGTTGTTTCTTTTGTTCTCAGGGATTAAAATAAGAATTATCCATCAGTACCGAACACTGAGCCTCTCTGCCTTCTGGTGTTTGGTACTTGCAGTGGCAGCAGCGAGGTAGAATGTGTAACGAGGTCAGAATTCTGAAATGCATCAATTTCCCCCTCTGATATCAGCAATGCGAGAATGTGGGAAAAAATGGAATCGGCTCCAAAATGCGGAATATATTGGAATTTGCTCATATGAGGGAGAAGTCTTGATAAAGTAATCAACTTTGTCACAGTGTCTGAAGAAGTGTCTGAAGCGTCTGAAGAAGAAAATCAAGACCAGACTGAAACATAATCTGATCGCTGTAGCTGTGTGAGATCACTGGAACAGAAAGGAAGTCAGTGACAGCAAAGAGACCAACAGAGTTGTCCAATAAAGTTGTCCAAGAAATGGAGAAATGTTGCCACAAGTGTCTCTAGGAAAAATGAAAATGCTGCCTCTGCTGAAGTGTTACTACCAAGGAGCAGCCTTTCAATGGAAAGATTGAAGTCATTAATGCTTTATTTAAAATTGTAAAACTTGGATGACTGACAGCACCACCTGGGATGTAGGACCCCAGGAAATATAGGGACACAGGCTTGTTCCTGTTGAACAGAGAAGTGGGCGCAAGTATTTATTTCAAAACAAAAATCTAAACATCTAAATTGAATCAATCACACAAAATATCCATATTCAAGTTAAAACTCCTAAAAGCTAAATAACTAAACAAAAATTTGTTGGGGCCACTAATGGAGGGCAACCTGCAGAGGTGAGTGCCCAAGATAAGCTAAACACAGTTATAACTAACAACATAGCCAAAATGGTAATCAAAACTAAAACAAAAGTGCCAGCAAGTGACCACCTTTAGAGGCAAGGCAGATGACAAGCCAAAGGCCTGAACGACAAAGCTGGATTTTTTTATCCAGGTAACTTTAGGGTTAACCCTTGATTTTCTGTTCAACTAAGCTGGTTCACATCTTACCGAGCAAAATCACCATGGTAACATATGCTGAACCTGAGTGATCAGAGTGATGTTCGCTTGTATTGTCTGATGAATTAAAATCTCAGGAATTTATGCATTAACAGCATCAGCAATTTTCTGCTAGCATTCCTTCCTGGCTGTTACTACAGCAACAGTGTTGCTTCTGGCCTGGATGACATGTTTAATTCTTAATATTTGTGGTAAATGAATGTCTGCTCCTTCATGGTGATGTAGCTGCTCTGCAGGGTTTCTCCATCTCTGTGATTGATCAGATGTTGCAAACTCTACCCCTTTTATTTGAGCGTACACTGATCAAGATGAAAAACCTCAAGTTAATTACCAAGATGATAACCAGCTTCTTCATACCGCTTTTCCAGGTCCTGAATGTCTGGGTAAGTCCCGGTTAACAGAAATATCCATGGTATGGTAATGATGCTTTGTCGTACAGGCCTCAGGAGTCCAAAAACACAGCCACTACCACCAACAGTAACCACAGGAAGCAGGGCGAGAAAGACCTCAGTAAACACTGTAGAACACTGTGTGCAGCCTATGATTTACAAAAACAAAATATTATAAGCCTGAATACACAAAGAGAAATCATAATTTTGCAGTATACAATAATGAGGATAACTAAATTAATTAATTCAGATGCACAGGTTAGCTCTCTGGATAAAATAACTACCTGGACAGAAACTTCCAGACTTACAAATAAATGCTGCTATTCACTAACAACATTAGGATTTTAATTCTGCAGTCTGAAAACGTTCAGGAGAGGCGTTTCTGCAGCAACACCCCAGTGACACCATACTGTTTGGCCAATATTTCTGCCATGATATCTCATCAATATCATAAAAATTTCCCTCTGAGATGAATAAAACGTTTCTCATTCCATTTTTATTAAGCTTATTTGACATTGTTCATTCCCAGACATGATAATGGTTTAAACTTCTTCTTCACGAAGTACAAATTTAGTAAAAAAAACAAACTGACTGAACCACACATCACAATGTGGCACGATTAAAAAAAAACCTCAACATAACTAAAATAGACTGTTAACGTAGCATTTCCCCAGAAATGTTCTTACAGCTGAAGAGAATTTCCTTTCAGGCCATTGGTGTGGAGCATCTTCCTGCCTCGCTCTCACCCGTCTCATTATTTACTGGCTCTTAGTGTAAAAAAACTTTTAGTAAAAACCAGACTCCAGCTACAGTACTCCATATCTAATGATCAATTTCTAAAACAGCTTTACATTAGAAAAATAAATCTCCATTAAATAATGGTCCGATTCCCTCTTTTTTTTTTCTTCTTCTTTTTTCTTTTCATTGAGTGTTTTTGAGCAAATTTCTTTATTTTGTCAGTTAACGTTAATCTAAGGGTAAAGTATACAGATTTTTAATATAATATAGAAGTTTGAATGATCTGAAACATGTTTTTTGGTTCATATATTTAAACATAATTTTTGCTATTTCCTGTTTAATTTTTATGCTCTTTTTGTGTAGAGTGTGACAGAGGAGAGGGAAAGAGAGGCAGCTGGACTTTGTCAGGCCAATGAAAGACATTCCTGTTATTGTAACGCAACCTACCTCCTGCTGCTCTGATAACACTGGCACCTCTCTATTAAACACACACACAAACGAGTGTGCACAGCCTCCCTCTCTTCAACACACACACACACACACACACACACGCATGAGCATGCACAGCCTCCCTCTCTTCAACACACACACACATACGAGTGTGCACAGCCTCACTCTCTGTTCAAACACATATGAGCGTGCACAGCCTCCCTCTCTTCAACACACACACACGAGTGTGCACAGCCTCCCTCTCTGTTCAAAAACACAAACACATACGAGAGTGCACAGCCTCTTTTCCGCAGATTTAACTACTAACTGTTATAGAGGTTTATGTCTAACATTGAGCTTCATCTTTAACTTTAATCCACATCAAACTAGAACCAGAACCTCCTATTCTGCTTAATTAAGACCAGATCTTGCTGCTACTACTAGTCTTGACAAAGACTCTCTCAGGAACACACAGTGAGAAACAGACTGGTCTCCGTGTGTCTGTACAGATCCTGAGATTCAGTGACCTCATAGTGGAAGGAGTTAGATAACAACCTTTATCCTCTACAGCAGTGGTTCCCAGTCTGGGCTGCCTGACGCCCTCTAAATAAATAAATAACACACAAGTCAACAGTGACCAAGCCTTTTTTCACCTGCACATCATTCTCTCAAGTCCTGGCTTTCAGGAGAAAAAATATTGGCATTGAAACAAACACATTACAGCTGCCGGCTCATTGTCGCCACCTGTGTATCATTCTGCATGCAAATACCTGCTTGCTGCCACCTGGCTGAGATCGGCTGGAGCTGTTACACCTTCACCTCCTCCCTCCTAATTGAATAATTGCTGGTCCAATCCCTGCTCCTGCTGTCTTCCACCAGGAAATAAAGGACTTCTGCCACTGCTCAGTCATTGGCAACTGTTTGCACAGACAGTCTGCCTGTGGCCTTGGCTTGCTTAACTTTGACCGTGTGCTTTAGTTGGTGGTATTTGCATGGAAAGATCAGTGATTCCAACAGTGTTAAAACTGTTTGGCTTTGTGTTATATTTTGGTTTACTGACCGATAGTCTTGTTTTCTTTTCTTTTTTTGGTAAGACTTAGAGCCATTTTGCCTTCTCCTTTTTGTTATTTTGTTAGATTAAAGTTCAAAGTTAGAATGTGTTTGGCTAGATTTTAAGTTTGTATTTTCTATGTAGAATTTTTACTTAAATAAGCTTAGCTATTGGAGCTGCTTCACTTTTTGTTACTTTTGTTGAATAGTAGGCCAGTTTTTTCATTCACCCGTTTGGTTGTTCCTGGCTGATTTTGAGTTAGACCATAGCTTTTACATTGTGTTTTTGATTTAGGCAGCTTTGCTAACCCCAACACTTGTCATTTACCACCATTTGTTTGTTCCTCATTTCCACTTGGAACAATAAAATCTGGTACCTTCCATTTTAACATCTGCCTGCAGTACTTTTTTGTTACGCCTCTGATTCCCCCCTGAGTTTTCTCATTTCCAGTTATTTCTGCTACTATTTACCTGCTATCCTCACTAAACCAACTCCAGCTCAGCCGTGCATCAGAAAAGTCTTCTTGGCTTTATTCCAGCCATAGAGGAGCATTATTTTTTTTTCTTTTCAGACAAAGACCTTTCTGCTCATTGGTTGATCTTTGGCTGCTCCTGATTAAACATTACCATCAATATAGGCTCTCTGATTGGTGGAAAGTTTGACAGGAAGTGGCTTCATCATCATCATCCAGGTCTAACAAGAGGTCTCTTAGCAACATAGTAGTGATAGTGATCTTTTTTATGATAAAACTGTGATCCATGTTTACACAGAGACAGGTTGAGGTATATCAGCTTACGTTATTTTTATTTATTTTATCTTGTTTCTTTTTCTTTTTTTCTTTTTTTTCTTTTTTTTACACCTGTCCTGTCCAGCATCATAGCAGCAGAATGATCTGGTTGCTGTTGTGGGGAACAAATTTGCTTTGCCAAGGGCAGGCTTATGGATATAAGGCTCCTCTTGATAGTCTGATTCCTTTGTTTATTTACTGTTATTTATTTACTTTGAATCATGGAATCTATATAATCTTGCTGGACCTGACCAGAGGGGACAGAAAAGAAAGACAGCAAAAAAAAAAAAAAAGCTAAAGGGAAAGCAGGAAAAAGAAAGAGGAGACAAAACCACCACAGACGGAAGACAACGCCCCTTCAGTCCACACTAATACCAGACAACAAACTGCTACACTTGTACATACACACCAGACAATTTCCTACAGCTTTTACAGGAAAACAGAGCTGCAAGTGATTAAAATAATGACCAAATCAAAAAGACATATCACAAACATATCACAACTCTGACCAGATATAAACTCACAGAAAAATTATTTCTTAGTGTATAAACCCACTTGAATAACTCAGTGACTGTCAGCATGCAGAGGATGAGGATTAAGGAGTTATCAGAGATGAGGAGTGATGAGTGAGATCATGCAAAAGCGACCATGCCTCTACTGAGATTAGAGGCAGACTAGGGCAGCCCAGAGATCCGGGCCATCAGCAGCAGCCCCTGAGCACAAACCCAAGCTACCCCACCCGGAAGATGACCCCTGCCCTACCCGGGAGGGTGGCAGAAGAGAGCCCCAGCCAGAGCCCCCTGCGGTCTTGGTGCACAGGCCCCAGTAGGGCAAGGTAGGCAGCTGCCAGCCCCCGCCAGGGACCGACTATCCAGAGCGGCCCGAGCGAAGGGTCGAGGGCCCCAGGGACAGCCCCCTCAAAGGTAGAGGGTCCGCACCATGCCAAGGAGAACCGGGCCCCCCCAGACAACCGCCCCACCCTTCACCTACTCCAATCTCCCCCCATATAGCCCCTCTCCTGCGTTGTACCCATAAGCACTCACTATCATACAGTCTCATCACACATGACCCTCCCACAATGCCCCGTGGGGGACGTCCCAGAGGACAGCAAGCCCCCCCACCCCACCCAGATGCGGCTGACCGGGCAATTAAAATTGAGGGGCATTGACCACATTGTGCTGGGAGTGAGGCCACCTTAGTGGCCCCATCCGCCAAACACTACATGGCAACGCCCCCCAGATGTTTGTGTGTTGTGTTTCTTGTGTTTTTGGAGTCTTAAATGCAATTAAAACTGAGAGGCATGTTACCACAGGGTGCAGCCGAGGAGGCCGCTTAAATGGCCCCCTCCGCTGCACTCCGCATGTCGCACACGCCTCCCAAGTCCCTACGTGTGTGTGTGTGTGTGTGTGTGTGTGTGTGTGTGTTTGTGTAAGAGAAAGCGGGAAAGAAGAGGGGTGTGGGGATGTGAGTCCAGAGAAAAGCAAACCTCTGTTATTTTTATTATCTGGGCATTTCCTCCACATGGAAGTGGCGCTTTGGAAGGCCTGATAACGTCAAAAATCAAAATCTGCTATACAACAATACATAAAATATATGATACTAATATTTTAGATTTGTATAGCAGTTTCAAGGCACACAGAGAACTTTACACTTCATTCACGCCTTATTCATACTTAGTGATGGTAATAATAAATGGAGTAGCCACAGCTGCACTAGTGCAGACTGACGGAAGCCAAAACACACCAACAACCACTGAACATTCATACACCAGTTTGCACTCAACCAGTTCTGTTCTATGTCAGCTGGTGGAGCTTCACTAAGTGAGTAGTTCATGTCTGTCCTGTCATGATTCAGGGAAGGTGACGGACCCAAGGAGCAGACAAAGCCACCGTAATTGCAAAATAAACAGAAAACTTATTAATTGATCAGCTGGAAGGCACGGCGGAACAAAGGAGGAAGTCTTCACTGCGCGGTGTGGGTTCTGCCTGAAAGGAGAGTCACAGTATATATGGAGCCAACAATTTTGTAAGAGGTTAAGACCTTGAAATAATACTGAACCAGTCTTACTTAGTCTTTCTAGATCCAGGGCAGGGAGGTGAACCACTAGCTGACAGATTGCAGACAAGGGTCTCATCCAGGAAATGGCAGCAGGTAGGGCAGAACAAGGGGTGGGTTGACGCAGGTGTAGACTGCAGACAAGGTGGGCGAAGGTCAGGCAGAAAAGGGCATAGGCTGGGGTGGTCCGGCAGAAGATTTTCGGAAGCAGTCTCAGGCTTAGCAGGAAGGACAACGATCAGGCAAAGAACTGCTGCAGCCAGCAGCTAGATATACCTAGCCTCCTAATTACCTAATGCATGTCAGGAGTGTGGCAGGTGATCCAACCAAGCTTGTTCTCCACCTGCTGCTGAAAGCAATTTGCACAGTTCAATTCAGAACAATTCCTGGCTTTGTCAACCACACCCTGACATGTCCTGGTAACCTGAAATTTTCCGGGAACATTTTATTAATGAAACATTTGAGAAACACCAGAGTTCAGATGATTCATCCCTGTTTAAATATCAAGTAAGACCATGTGTTGATGGTTACCTTAACTTTGGTTTATCTAAGGACAGGACTGAGTGGATGCTGGGAAGGTAAGTGACGCTAATGCTGTAGGTGACGTAGTTCAAGTGAAAAGGCAGATTCACACCAGAGGAGACAGAGGAGAACCTCGAGACCACAGTGAAAAACTTCATCCAAACCCAACTGAAGCTCCTGGAGGAAACGGTTGAAAACATCTCCTTTCACAGAGTCCATCGTCTGGGTGCAAGGAAACCCTGGGCCAGCAGACCAAGACCCACCGTTGCCAAGTTCGTCAACTTCCAACAGAAAGAGCGTGTGAAGTACCAGGGCCGCGAACTAAAGGGAACAAACTTCAGAGCAAATGACCAATATCAGTGAGAGATCCTGGATCAGCGAAGAGTCCTGTTTTTAATCAAGAGGAAATCCATCGGCGATTGCTCTCGTGCTGTCATTGTGGTGGATAAGTTATTTATTAACAGGCAGCTGTACCGCTACCCGAACATCACTCTGTGACTCTACTGACTTGTTGGTGTGTGCTTTAATCTTCCTGTATTTTCACTATATTGTGTTAAATCCATAAAACTGCCATAAAAGATAATTTAGTTAACAGTAAATCCCCTGCCCTTCTCCATTACACTGCCCTCAACACCCTCAAAATATTTTTTTCCTTTAGCAATGTTACTGTTTTACTTTCACTCTTCCTCGTTCCAACCCTATCGTGGTTAACGGTTATCCAACCTAAAGACAGAGGAGTATTGGACCTACTCAAATTTTTTATTCACTGTTTCTTAGCTAATAAGCTGCAATACAACTCCACACGCTTACTCTGGATGTACCATGGTTAGATGTTGAGCAAGCATTGTGTAAGGATCTAGTTATCTCTGACCTGCCATTCATCCGCTCAGCCATCAAACCACATCAGTGTTTTAAACGTTTTAACATCGGTTCCTCTTTAATAGCTTGGTCTTCACTTTTTCCATGTAAGCTTACACCCATCTGGAACAACCCTGACATCCTGCAAAACAAAGATTAATTTCACTCAATGGAAAAATAAAGGAAGAAAACAGAGCATATAATAGAAAATGGAAACTTCTTGTCATTTAATATTGTCACTTTATAATATGGAATCAACAACATAAAATTATTAAAATACTACCAGCTTAAATCTATTATGTGTAAAGAAAATATACCATTAACCAGTTAAATTTGCAACTACCTATCAGTGTGGCAGAATTCTGGAATCTTGATGCCTCAAAGCTGTTATCAAATGTATTTAGACTATTACCTATGCTAGAAGACTCAATCTATCTTCCAACTTCTAAGTGGGAGTGTGAGGGTGTGGCAGGACAGCCCCCTCACTAAGGTGATTGTGTTCGGCATTGGAGGCCACTCTTCTGGTGGAGACTTTTCTGGCGGCACGTCGAGAGTCAAAGAACTATCGCTTTTAGCCTTCCAAGTCCTTTTCCAGACGAGGTAAGCTATCCGGGGATGGGGGTGGTCCTAGGGATCTAGAACCAGCTAAAGCCCTTGACAAGCCTAGTGTTCCGATGAAGACAAGGTTAACAGCTAAACCAGTTTGTTTCTATTGTGG
>JBAMHW010000004.1:3473230-3484973 GCA_037177495.1 Rhadinocentrus ornatus
TATATATATATAAATGTGTGTGTGCATAAACTGACTTGAAATCCCAACAGTGACAGCTAGCCATCCCTCCAATAATTTTTTTTGTCAAATTAAACTGTATTTGAACTAAATTTATTTTATTTGTTAGCGGCTATATGAGAATTTATAAGTAGCCTAACACAAATTGTTTGGATTTGTTTATTAAAAGTACTTGGAATCGGACACAGTTGGATCAGATTTACAGAAATCCATCTGAGAAGCAAGGATGGAAACACTTTCTGTTTATAAAACAAAGAAAATTGGCCTTGATTTAGCCGATTTAAATATTCCGTTTGGAATTCTGAAACGGGAGCAGAAACGGGAAATTATTTCAAGCTTAAACACAGCAGACCTGGAGCTGAACGTTGATGCTGCGTGTTAGTGGAGGCCCGCTCCGAGGCCTTCTTCATCTGCCCTGGAACGCGTCCTGGTGTCCCTGTGTTCAGCGTGTCTCTGGCCTCTGCGCCGCTCCGACTGCAGGACAGGACTGAAGGTAGGTCTGAACCAGCCGTTCAGTCCAGTCTGGTCTAGGTCAGTGGTCCATGCGGGCCGTTTATAAATAGGCAGATGAATATGTAAGAGATTTTTTATTCATACTCAGTCATTATATTTTATAAAGTGCAAATGAGCAAGTTATTGTAGCGGAGCAGACGCACACAGCCATTCAAATCCTGCCTGACAGTTTAATCCTGTCTGGGATCCGGATCTGATCTCAGTATAACAGCTTAATATCACGTCGGTTTTTTCCACTCAACCCACGGTCTCGTGCGCTCTTGTTGTCTAAAGACTGAACTGTAAATGAATAATATGGTTCTGTTCATTCACTCGGTTATTTCACAGAATATAGGGGGCGCCTTAATAAGTAAATAGCTCCTATTAAAGGTTTAAACTGGCTCCCAAAAAACACGGACGCGAAGCGGGGCTCGTGAACTGAGCGCCAGTCCAGACCAGACGGATATTTCTGGGTAATCCAAAAGCTCGTGATAATGATCTGAGTTTTTAATGAGTTCATTTATCGTGTTTGTAGCTACTGTCACACCAACAGGAAACGGTGTCAGGAGATTATGACGTCAACATTATGTCAACATGTGCACATATATGTAATAAACTGTGAAACTTAAACTCCACCACTCATACATGTGTCCAGTAGGAGAAACAACCAGATTTCCACACCCCCCCCCCCAAAAAAAAAAAAATGTAAAAAAAAATGGTCTTTTAAATTTAATTAATGTTGAATTAATGTTTAGTCATTTATTTCTTATTAATAACAGAAACTATCTTCATTTCATTAAAAAGAAAAAAATCAGTTCAATTTATTTCCAAATTAATAATAATTATTGCTAATGTTATTATTATTGTTTTTATGATTTATAAATATTAATAATAAATAGTAATATTGCATTGCTAACTGACCATCTCAAGTCACTAAAACATCTTTTATTGAGCTAAAACTTTGCTGGAAAATAAATGATAAACTAGATAATTTATTTCTTCATTTAGGTAATTAATCCATTAAAAGCTCATTTCCTTTATTGACCAGACGGCTGCCTCTTGTCTTCCCGCTCAGCTCGTAGAAAGCTGGAATTGGTGTGTTCAGTTCTGTCCTACGTGGATCCTCCTGCAGCTTTTTTTTAAGGCTTCCTGCTCCAACGCACCTGACTCAAATTAAATGGATCCAACAGCCTATGAAGTTCTGCACTAGACTCATTATCTTTAGTTAGGTATACTGAAACAGGGAAACAAGGAAAACCTGTAGGATTGTGGCCCTCCTAGACACCCAAACACGTTATGTGCTGCCGGGCTGAAGGGGGAGAACATGCGGGGGTGATAAGTCTAGGATCCATGACTGTGCTGTGGATTACGTTTCTGTTCAGGTTTTGTTTTGTTTTCTGCATCTGTGGTAAAAAAAAAAAAAATAAACAAATAAACAGGTCACATGTTGGGTTCAGTCTCTCCTTCATGCTATTAAGTACATGTTAAAAAGCTCCATTTTTCATTTTTCTATCACAGTTGCCTGAAAATTAAATTACAAAAATTCTTTTTAGCAATCTCCTTCAGCCTCTTCGGTCCAGCTTTTACTGGTTTAGTTTGAGTTTGATCTGGCCCCCCTCAAACCTCCCCCCTTGTCCCCCCAGTATATATACACACTGTGTAATGGAATTTTACCAGTACTGGTCCTTTTCCAGCTGTAGCATCATGCAGGGATCTACACAACGTGTGCAGCAGCAATTTATCTCCATGTTGTAGTGATTCAAACTGATGTATGTTTCACTGTTTTGAGTTTGTCTTAAGGATAATCTCCCGGGGTTTTTCTTTGCTGTTACTGGTTTCCTCTACTGCATACTGGTTCATTTGAGTCATGTTGAGCATGGAGGTGGAATTACTTTTTTATCTGGACGTGTGTTGTCCAGCTTTGAGATCTACTTAACCTACACCAGGCAGGTTCTACAAAGCACCTTTATTTTTTTTTTTTCTTCTTTGTCGCATACACTTTCGTGTGTTTGAGGCTGATTTAGTTGCCATTGTGTCTGGAAGGTCAGATTTTAGTGAAATATATTTATCCCGGGTCACATCCATCCCCTGTCAGAGCGGTGTATCAGCGCATATTAAACACTGCTTTAATACTCGCTGAGCAGTGAGAAACACAGCGTTATCAGTGCAACCTGTGAGTGTGTCTGCCATAAAGCATCTCTGCACCACTTAGCCACCCTCCCTCTGTCAGGTGAGGGGTCGTAGAGAGAGACCAACATAGATGAGTGAGATTTCATTCCACAGCTGGTTAACAGATGTCTGGAGAAAAAAAAACAACTCAAACACGCACATGACCATTACTCATCCACGTCCTGAAACATGCCTGCTTCCCTCTGACTGGAGAAAACATTTTACAACAGTTCAGCTCATGTAAAGGAGGACAGAAACAGCTTCATCACATCGTTGTCTGAATAACCGTGAACGCATCAGTCTGGAGCGTCTCAGCCATTTAAACCAGTGGTTCCCGACCTAGTTTCCTTTATGCAGCTACATGAAACCATGCTGGCTTCATGTTTTCATCTGCTGCTTCCCATAAATGATGAGTTCTCCTGTCCTGTGATAAGACCAAAGTTAACTATCAACATATAGCTTTATTTTTTATGGAAGAACCATCTGGTGTTTCTTCTGTTTCATTAATGAAATGTTGCAGAGAAACTCCCAGTTACCAGGATAGACATGAACTACTCCACCAGGTTACTGACCTCACCAAATCACAAGACATGGACCAGAAGTGACTGGGTGCTCAACATGTGGCCCAATAAGTAAATTTTTTATTTCTGACTAAGGATATATGTTGTAATATATTGTCTATAGCAGATTTTCATTTATTCTCTTTGGGAACTTGTTTCCAAAGTTTTCAGGCACCAAAAGTTTGGTAATTACAAACTGAATCAGATGAAGCTCCACTTGTCTATTTGTGGACATAGACTTAATTTTAATATTTACACAGACTTTGCACAATCAAAGCCTCACGGACCCCCCTGTTCTCTTTGGGGACCCCCTTGGGGGCCAGGGACCCCTGGTTGAGAACCACTGAAAAAGCATTTTTATCAGGAATGTAATTATCCTGTTCAGCTGAACAGGATAAAATCTGAAACATCCACATTGCAACTGGACTTGTTTTTGTTTGTGGAAAATCTGGCAGGAAATAAATATCGCTAGTGAGTATGATGATGATGATGATGTGTGTGTGCGATGAAATAGTTGACTTAGAGCAGTCAGATAGACAGATTTTAAAACTGTTTGATGCTTTTCTCTTTCTTTTCAAATTGGTAATTTTTTCCAAATAATGTCACGTCTTCATTATCCTCAGCTCTACACCTACCGGCTCTTCCAGGATCAACCTGTATCACCAGCTTGTGTTCATATCTAAGTCCAGTTTCTCTTATGGCAAATTTATGTATTCCCTTATTTATTTTAGATTTAGCTCATGACAAAATTTTTATCTACTTTTCATCTACATTCAGTTCTTGGATAATTTTTTATGCAGATGTCATTAAATGGTTGGTAAACCAGATGTGTGTGTGTTAGTAGCACACCTCAGTAACCTGCACTGCAGCTGTATTGTGTTTCGGTTGAATTGCTCAGTAAGATGTCTTTCCTTTGTCCCATCTATCACTTCAGCATATTTTCTGAGTTTGTGGCATATTTCTGTGAAATGAACCAGTTTATGTTCTATGTCTTGTTAAATCTGTTGAATCGTTGTTGCTTATAAAGTTTAAACATTTATAAAAAATGGAAAATACATCAAAATAATTAATAAAAATAATCTCTGCTCACATGTCAGCAGCTCATACCTCCCTCCTTACAACGTCCAAGGCTTTGTTTTTATTCACAGAATGCTTAGTACTCACCTCATTCAATTTCCTGCTTCCTTCCTGTCAGTGATGGAAAAATGAGAAGCAGCTCGGTCTTGTCTTGAAGCTACAGCCACAGCAATAAATCTACTGGTAGGCAGACACAAACCGGGATCTAGCCGTGCTTGTGTCCTTTTTCCCTTCTGAAGTAATGAATCATCTCTGGAGATCCTCTGGAGCTGGATGCAGCTGCTGCAGAGTGTTGGACAACATCTGGCAAAGCTGCCTCAGACAGCGAAGTCTTCGGTCGGCCGCAGGAAGCCTACAGACTAAGGTTCCTTAGAAAGGTCTGAAACAGAAACTTCTGTCTGCTCTCCGAAGCTTTTCCATGTATTTTTACTGCACATTTTCACAAATCACACAACAATGTGCGTTTTTAGGGGCATCATTAAAATTTTTCCAGATGGTGCGTAAAGACCTCTGCCTGCTTGGAAATCAGGATTTTAACCTTGTTAGCATGTACTTGTGGTTTTTCAACACCTCACCACTTCGTCTTGCTCCGAGTCCTTTGTGTCAGTTTTAACTTTTTAACTGGGCCAACTGGAAAATCCTGAAAATGTCATTCAACAGACTCGTTTCTAAACATGAAACAGGTCCTGGAAGGAGGTTTAAATTCCCGTAAACAAGGTTTCACCTCCTTCACATTCACTCTACTTCTTCTACATGTAAACTACTTGTTTCTTTCAGGCATTGGTCAGGTTTTTATCTACAATCCTATGAGGTTAGAAGTGGAAAAAAATCATTAAAATACAACATTTTATCCCAGAAAAGTGCCACGTTTCCAAGAGGAAACATCCTTCACTTGAATATCGTCTCCTCAGATCATCTATGATTAGTTAAGGTTAGTTATGAGTGGTCAACCTGAATGAAAAAGTACAGAGGCATCAGTTTCTCTGAGGACAGAGAATTCTCTTTTAACTTTTACATTTCATTTGATCCTGAGATTCCAGTTTTATCTTTATTATATGTGTAAATTTCTGTTTCTGTGTTCTACAACTCTTTGTCTCCTGGATGCTGAATTAATACAATTTATTATTTATCTAGCTAGAAAACGACTCCAGAATGACAACATATAACTGTGATAAATGTGTTTGTTAATGTCAATAAATTCCCACGAGGCCAACATTACATAGTTTATTATATTTACATCCTCTCCTGAACTTAACTGTCCATTTCTCAGAAATTTTTGTAATTTCGGAACATATAACAGATGCTAATTATTTCTTTATTCATCTTAATTGTTTATTATTTTTGTTTTTAAAATCGTTCAAATGAGAGTTTTGACCAGCAGTTATCACCTCACGATGGAATAAATTGGTAATAAAATAGCTTGTAATGATTTCAAAATGATGTAATACCATCTTCTTCCTTCTAATTGTTCATATTACTTCTAAAAATTACTTAAATATCTGGATAAATTCTCATGTCTGCATACTTCTGTTTTAGCTGATGTTTAATCACATCTAAACCAGTCAGTTTTCTCTGTTTTAATTAAGCTGACAAACATAAACATGTTTAAAAGAAAGGAATAAGTATTTTCTCTAAGAAAATTGCTGAAATTGGTTTTACACACACATACATATATATATATATATATGTGTGTGTGTGGAGTCCTATCAAAAGATTTGCCACACTCATTCACAATCAGTACATGGGTTAGTGTGCCCAAACTTTTGCCTATGACTAGTGGTGTATATAGATGCAACTTCTAAGGCTAAACTTTTTTTCTGTTTTTTAAATTGAAGTTAATCATTTTAATCTGCACCTTTTTGGGCTGCTTTAAGTGTGAGTTGTATAAAACTTGATGGAGTAGCAGGAAAATAATTTACCATATTTACAGTAGTGTTTAAACATGTCTGGAAATGTTTCTGATTGTTACCAGTTGTTGGATAATCCGCTGTTTCTCTGCATGGATTATAGAATATGTCAGAGTTCTCTGATCTATATGTTGCCTCTCTGGCATTACAGTCAGAAGGCAGCGGAGTTTTTGTCGTCTCAACGTGTCAAGCTGTGGTGAAGAATAGAAGAGACACACACTGGTGCTAGCTTCATACAGGAAGGTTTATTCTTCACAGAAGTATTAACAATTTGACAGATGGCCATCATTTTCAGTCCCATTTACAACCTGGCCGTAATATCTTTTTAGGACAATCTGACTTTTCTAACATTCCATCGACTGAACATGTTTCCAGCAAGGTAACTTGAACACATGGCAATTACAAATTAATTCTGCCAAGTATATCCACTTATTCTTAATTGCTGCTATTAACTGTCTATACAAAACAATTAACACATTTTTTTAACCTTAAGATAATTACTCTTATTCAAACTACATAAAAATAGATTATAACATAAGCACTGAAAACCCTTTTACTGCCTGCTTTGTGTACACAATACAGTATATAACAAATTTTACGTATAATTAATTAAAAGGCTAACAACAAAATGCAGTTTCCCTTTAATGGTGCATTTCTCTGGTTTTCTCATGCAACCATGTACTCACTCAATTACCTACCTACAATATAACATTTTCTGGTTTGGTATCAACCAAGAAGACACTTAACTTTGACATCATGCATTTGATAAGGTGCTAAGTGAATTAAGTCTAAAAGTGAGTCCACTAGTTTCTTGTTTTCCACATTGTTCAAATCCGCTAGCTTTAGCATTAGCTAGCAGACGATCTTAATTGCTGTTTCCTCATACATATATCAAACCGCTTCGTTGGCAAACAGGTACAACTACTCAATAAACAACAATTTCAACTGTGAAAATCTGTCATATACATTCATTTTAATGCACATTTACCGATCTGTGGTGAAGAATAGAAGGAGACACACACGTTGTGGCGTTAGCTTCATACAGGAAGGTTTATTCTTCCTCTGTGGCCTGCTCTACCCTTTACCACCAGCGCGATAAGCGCCCCCTAGCGGCTGGATGTAGAATCGCACTTCTGTAACTGAGATAGCAGTAATATAATGAATGATAAATAAAAGAAAGAAAACGTAATGAAAATAGAATTAAATAGGCGACAGCAGCGGTAATGTAGGTGTGTGTTGCAAGGATAGGAGACGGGTGGCATTAGTAGTACGACTAGTTATATTAGTCTCAGTTACAGGTCTGAGGAGGAGGAGCAGTGCTGTAGGCGTGTGTTGCAGTGACAGGAGACGGGTGGTATTAGTGGTAGGACTAGTTATATTAGTCTCAGTTACAGGTCTGAGGAGGAGGAGCAGTGCTGTAGGCGTGTGTTGCAGTGTCAGAAAAGGGGACTGCACTCGCTGATGAAGTGCAGAGGGTCCAGAGCTCAAAGGGGCCATCCATCATCTCCATCAGGCTAAAGAGAGACTCCATGGAATGGAATGCCACCAGACTACGACAACCCAGGCCCACCAGTCTGAGTCGGACTAAACAAACACCAGCCCCTTCATCATCATTATCATCCTCCTCCGGAGACTAATTTTGGGTCAACATCCTCACTACCAGTAGGGAGAACTGGTGGGTGACGTGGCAGCTCCTTCAGTAATGCACCGCTACATATTTAATTATTACCTCCTAATGTCTCACTCAGCCATATGCTGGAATCATTGCTGATTAGTAATTCTACTTCCTGGAAATTACCCTGAAATTTGATCATGTCTTTGCAGCTGCTGCAAGACAAGCAACCATAAAAGTGAGAAACACTTCTACAGTCACATGGCTCATGCACACCTGTGGTGCAGTGTGTTAGTGAGACCATTCTTCACTGAATTCATAGTATTAGTATTATTAGTAGCAGTAGGCAGCTAGCAAAAATTAAGCCGATTTTGTTAGAAAAGGATTTTTAGAGACTCATTTACGCTTTTATAACAAGGTTGGACTATTGTAGCGCTCCATATGCAGGGGTTAGCCAAGCTGCTCTTTCGCCTGCACATGGTCCAATATGCAGCTGCTGGCTTGTTGATGGGCGCCCATAAGTCTGAGCACATCTCACCTGTTCTGGCTTCGCTTCCTGTTGGTTTTACAGTCCATTTTAAAGTTCTTCTTCTAACGTATAAATACTTGAATGGTCTAGCCTCACCATATTTATCTAACCTGCTTCATGCTGACCTGCTCGTCCTGGTCTGAAACTTAGAGGGGATTGGGCTAGCTGTGGAACATGAAAAAAATAAAAATAAAAATTATGCAGCTGAAGACACATCCTCCTTCTTTAAGGATGATGGTGTTGGGCCTGCACATAGTCACAGTGTGTATACCTGGATAGAGACAGGTCTCTGCCCTTTTTTCTTACATCATTTGCTGTACATAAAACAACCCAAACACCTCCCAGGAAAAAGCCATTCTCACACATATACATACAATCACGCAGGTCAAGGGTCAGAAGGTCACATTGTGTCTGGATTGGATTTACGTTTCCTGTTTAATCACAAGTACACACTTCAAGTTTTTAAGTGACATCTTTCACATTTATTTGACTTTCTTTGGTTTCCCTGGTTCCACTAACCCCGACACCACTGAAACACAAACATTCATGTTTTTAGACAGCAACTTTCTCAAATTTAAATGTCACAACCACAACAAATTTCCTAACTTTTATCCACACATGACCTCATCACAACTTTATTCTTACTTCAACCAAAACTTTAAACTTAAAATGAATCTTAAAAAACTTAAATGTTCATCATAATCAATAACAGATCACCTTATGGTAATCTAATCATGTTATCTTAACCAGGTTCTATGCCAAATGTATATATCACCACTTATATTGTTTAACAGCCTTGACCTAGATTTTTTTTTAAAATAAAATAATTAAATATTGCAATATGACTTATGGTTCATTAAGTTAAAAAAATAGCTGGTGGAAGGACCAAATTCAACAGGAAATGTGCATAAAAACTTTAATAAGGGGAACAAGGCAGGGTCTGCATGGATTCATGCAGCCAATTTAAAAATCAGATAACTTTAAGGTCAAAACTTACTGAACCAACTAAATGACTGAGGTTTCATTGGAGGCTGAGAAATAGAGGTTTCAGTATTATTATCAAAATGATCACGTTTTTAAAAGCTGAGGTGTAAATTTCATGTTAGTATAGTTATTTACTGTAAACAGGACTATAGAGAAGCTGGAGCTCCACAGGAAGCAGAAACAGCTGAAGGTTGGAGGTGTTTTCTGTTTACAGGCTCGGTCGTCACAGACGAGCCACGTATGTCACATAAAAGTACAGATATTTGATTTTAGAATTTGATTTTGCACAAGATGGTTATTTGTCACATGCACTGTTATACAGCATGCAGTGAAATTTAATATCAGTCACTTCCAGACTCTGCAAGCCTTTTTTAAATAGCAATAATAAGCAGTTATAATAAAAGTCAAAATCCGAAAAAATAAGCATAAGGAAAATAGCAACTATAAAATAAAAGTTCAAAATATTTACAGAGTGTTTAGGAGGATAAAGTATAGTAAATGGTGACAAACCAGTGCAGAAGCTGCAGATTCTAAGCTACTGAGACATATGACAGCTGCAGGCCTGCAAATGAGAATTTAAGTGAATATACTGAACATTTGCCTAAAGTTGAAATATGTTAAATCTTTATTTTTGTTTGTTTGAATGCATAAATCAGTGGAAACACATACATATATAATTACATAAATATATACTTAAATAATTAGCTATGTTGAAAAACATGAAAATAAATTAATAAATATTTTATCAAAATTGTCATTGATTGAATGTGTTAGTTTAATAAATTTTTATGTAAAAGCATATATAATTATTTAACTGCATCAGAGATTAATTTAAACTGGTGACAGATCATGACATCTGATTGGTTAAACCTACTCCACTAGTTACTATAAATCGATCCAAAATGAAAATTTCTGCAGCGCCAGAAATACTCTGACACCTTGGGTGGCAGGATTTATCCAGATGTGAGATGGCTATACCTCGTACTTACCACAATAAAAATAAATAAAGATGAAGAATGTTATTTCAGCAGCAAATTTCAGTCCAGGTTAGTCCCGATCACCATGCTTGATGGACAAAATTAATTCATGATGCTCTGAAGCATGGAGACCATGAAATAATTCATCAAAAGCTAAAGTAATTATATATGGTTTCTGTCAAAATAAATTATGTGCTAAATGACTTAATCATATATTTAATAATGTATCTATTTATTTCCAGTTCTAATAAATTATTGACAAATTTGAATAATTCTTCAATTTTCAGTTTATGTATTTTGTCCCTTGTGGCATCTCACTCTGGTGTAAATGAGTTAATAAAAAAAATGCAATAAATAATTTGATTTCTGACACATCTGCAATTTATCCACTAGATCCAGATTGAAACAACCTCCAGAAAAATAAATAAGCTAAAATAATATACAGATCTAGAATGAACCTTTCCTCACCCACACAAACAAAAGAATTATTCATTACAAGAGAAATGAAGCAAACATCGGTCTGAAAGGGACGAGACTTCAAGGTTTCTGCTCCGTGTGTCTTTGCTGTGAACCCAGCTTTTTCCATAGCAATAGGCTCGGATGCAGAGTTTTGATCCAATTTTATGACAGATTTATTCTTTTAAAACATTTATAGAAAAAAATATACTCTTGATTTCTAAATATCTGGAGATTATATTTCTTAAGAGGAGGACAGAAACATATTTCCAGATGTGCATGGATCACCAGTATCACCAGTAGTATCACTACACCAGTATCACTACACCAGTATCTCCACACCAGTGGTATCACCACACCAGTGGTATCACTATACCAGTAGTTTCACTACACCAGTTTAAAATAAACGAGTTTCCTAATAATCATCTTTTAAAAATATTTACGTGGCTTGACATTTCTAGAGCCAAGAGGAAGATATATGAAGGAAGAGGAACGGAGATATTTCTGACCTATTAGTGAAGAGCACGGACACAGATCTGGGCCCTGTTTCAGAAAGCGGGCTCAACAAGCTCTGAGCTAAAAGCGCAACTCTGGGTTGACTAACTCTGAGCTGTCTAACTCAGAGTTTTCGGTTTCAGAACAGTTGATAACTATTAGTTCAATCAACTCTGAGTTAACTTACCCCTGAGTCCAGCACGTGCATGGGCAGATAAAAAGCTCTTATCAATGGAACACGGATAACACGATTCGCCATGGCAACAGGTAAAAAAAAAAGAGTAGCTCCTTCCATTTTGCTCCAGTGGAGTCAGTAATATCAGTGATACATTTGCAGAATATGACCATATATTTCGGGAAAAAGCAATACAGTAGTGGCAGCACAAGAATGTGAGCTGGCAGAAAATAGCTGACTGAGTTGATGCATGAGCAGTATTATTTTTTATCTGGAGTGTTCCACCTATTAA
>JBAMHW010000004.1:3594026-3605565 GCA_037177495.1 Rhadinocentrus ornatus
TGTTTATTTACACCTCTTTCTGTAAAGTCCTCTGAGACAACTTTGTTGTGATATAGGGCTATACAAATAAACTTGACCAAAACCAGGAAGGATAACATCCATCAGAACCAGAACCCGGAGAGAAAACATCCATCAGAACCAGAACCAGGAAGGAAAACCTTTGTCGGAACCAGAACCAAAATGAAAAGCCTCCATCAGAACTGGAATCAGGAAGGAAAACCTCCATCTGAACCAGAACCAGAAAGAAAAATCCTCATTAGAACCAGTACCAGAACCAGGAAGGAAAACCTTTATCGGAACCAGAACCAAAAAGAAAACCTCCATCAGAACCAGAACCAGGAAGGAAAACCTTTATCAGAACCAGAACCGAGAAGAAAACCTCCATCTGAACCAGAAAAGAAAACATCCGTCAGAACCAGAACCAGGAAGGAAAACCTTTACCGGAACCAGAACCAAGAAGAAAACCTCCATCAGAACCAGAAAGAAAAACATCCGTCAGAACCAGAACCAGGAAGGAAAACCTTGATCGGAACCAGAACAAAAAATAAAAGCCTCTATTAGAACCAGAACCAGGAAGAAAAAACATCCATCAGAACCAGAACCAGAAAGGAAAACTTTTATCGGAACGAGAACCAAAAACAAAAGCCTCCATCTGAACCAGAACCAGAATGAAAATCCTCATTGGAACCAGTACCAGAAAAGAAAACCTTATCGGAACCAGAACCAGGAAGAAAAACATTCATCCGAACCAGGAAGGAAAACATCCATCAGAACCAGAAAGGAAAACCTTTATCGGAACCACAACTAAAAAGAAAAGCCTTCATCAGAACCAGATCCAGGAAGGAAAACATCCATAAGAACCAGAACCAGGAAGGAAAACATTAATCGTAACCACAACTAAAAAGAAAAGCCTCCTTTAGAACCAGAAACCAGAAAGGAAAACCTTGATCTTAACCAGAACAAAAAAGAAAACCTCCATCAGAAGCAGAACCAGGAAGGAAAACCTTTATCGGAACCAGACCCAGAAAGAAAACCTGCATCAGAACCAGAACCAGGAAGAAAAACATCCATCAGAACCAGGAAGGAAAACCTTTATCCTAACCAGAACCAAAAAGAAAAGCCTCCATCAGAACCAGAACCAGTAAGAAAACATCGATCAGAACCAGAACCAGGAGAGAAAACATCCATCAGAGCCAGAACCAGGAAGGAAAACCTTTATCGGAACCGGAACCAAAAAGAAAAGCCTCCATCAAAACTAGAACCAGGTAGAAAAAACATCCATCAGAACCAGAACCAGTAAGGAAAACATCCATTAGAACCAGAACCAGAAAGGAAAACCTTTATCGGAACCACAACTAAAAAGAAAAGTCTTCATCAGGACCAGAACCAGGAAGGAAAACATCTATCAGAACCAGGAAGGAAAACTTTATTGGAACCAGAACCAAAAATAAAACCTCCATCAGAACCAGAACCAGGAAGGAAAACATCCATAAGAACCAGAACTAGGAAGGAAAACCTTTATCGTAGCCACAACTCATTGGAACCAGTACCAGAAAGAAAAACCTTATCAGAACCAGAAACAAAAAGAAAAGCCCCATCAGAACCAGTAAGAAAAAACATCCATCAGAACCAGAACCAGAAAGGAACGCCTTTATCGGAACCACAACTAAAAAGTATAGCCTTCATCAGAACCAGAACCAGGAAGGAAAACATCCATAAGAACCAGAACCAGGAAGGAAAACCTTTATCAGAACCAGAAAGAAAAATCCTCATTGGAACCAGAACCAGAATCGGGAAGGAAAACCTTTATCGAAACCAGAACCCAAAGGAAAACATCCATAAGAACCAGAACCAGGAAGGAAAACATCCATCAGAACCAGAACCAGAAAGAAAAATCCAAGAAAAATTGGAACCAGAACCATATGGATGTTTTTCTGAAGGATTACATCCAGCAGAACTAGAACTGACAAGGTCTGCGCATTTATGTGCAATTGTCCTGGTTATTTAATTTTTAATGAGCAGGATAGCAGCAAGGAAGCTGTGGCTGACTTTCTGTACAGCAGAACCAGCAGAGAGAGTCAAATTAAACTGTAAGATGCAAATATACTGTATATAGGACACACTTAACTGATATACTGGTCAAAAAGAGAAAAGATAAGAGAAGTTAAAAATAAATAAATAGAAGTATAAAAAGTACAGTGGTGAATGAAGAAAAGAAGGAAAGAACAAAATCCGATTTTCCCATTGGCAGTAACAGTGTTAGCCCTCAATGCTCAAAGGAATACAGTAACAGAACTGCTTCAATAAATACCTCCAGGCGATGAGTCTGAAGGTCTGGAGGTGGAGAACCATGCCTGCTTATAATGCAGTGCTGCCACAGGCCATGAAGATCAGAGACATCCAAATTTGATGTCCAGCTGTGTCCCTTGAGCAAAAGAAAGTGTCCAGTTTCTCAGAATCTATTCATATAATGTACTGTAGATGTTCATGTGGATGTAGACAACTGCTTCAGGCCTGAAACGCAAACTCTGAACATGCTAACTGCTTCAGGCCCACCAACACAATCTCTGAACATGCTAACTGCTTCAGGCCCGGCAACACAAACTCTGAACATGCTAACTGCTTCAGGCCCGGCAACATGAACTCTGAAAATGCTAACTGCAAAAGGCCAGACAACAAAACTCTGAACATGCTAACTGCTTCAGGCCCGGCAACATGAACTCTGAACATGCTAACTGCAAAAGGCCAGACAACACGAACTCTGAACATGCTAACTGCTTCAGGCCTGGCAACACAAACTGTGAACATGCTAACTGCAAAAGGCCCGGCAACACGAACTCTGAGCATGCTAACTGTTTAGGCCCGGCAACACAGACTCCCAACTTGCAGATTCCTAATTCGATATCACAGATTTAATGACAGCAGGGCATTGAGGTGAAAACCGTGATATTATAACCACCATGTTACACAGAGAAGAAAATCTTCTATACATATCATCTGTGAAGCCACAATAAAAATAACAGTAGCAGGGAAGTGTTGAACCCTCTCCTTCAAACAAACACCCAGAAAAGATTTTCACATCTTCACACACTGTTTTAGTCTCAGAGGCACAAATAAACATCATGAGCTGCAATGGTGTCCCTCAAGACACAAAATCACACCACACATGTGTAGTGAACGTGAAAGCCCAAGAAGACTGCAGGAAGGGAGGAGTGAATAGCAAATCTATGGATGGTGTGACAGATGGAGGACAGCAAGAAAAGAAGGAAGCGTGAAAAAGTTCATTTAAATAAAATCTGTTATTTAATAATAATTAAATAATTTCATTGTTCTTAGCTTTTACTGCCATTTGATAATGACTTCAGTCAGAAAAAGGCAGCCACCACCTTTGACAACCTTCAAATAAACAGCCAGCAACAACTGTTGGGCAGTGATCTGGTGTCATTGCCATTTTTAGCTGCCTATTGTACGTTTAGCACTAATAAATATGACTTATTGTACATTAATGGTTCTTTATTCCCTTTCTGTGGCTCTGGCAGCAGATCTAATGACGAGCAAGAACAGAACTGTGTCAAAGTTTAATGTCAATCATAAAAAAATGTGTTGCTGTTTCATCAGCTGCTGGTGTAGTCCCTTACCATTCTGTACATCCAGGATGTGATGTTTATCCAATGTCCATCCTCCCATATTGGAAGCATCCATCTCGTAGCCTTGCAGAACAGCTGTTCTCTTTTCCCAGAGGATGAGGTCAAGACACGACTCATATTCAAACCCCACCGACACTGTTGGACACACACATGGTACAAAGCTGACTGTTTCTTTCCTTGATTGTACTGACAATTATTATAGCTGCATCACTTTCCCCTAACTTTTGAAAGCACCAAGTGGTGAGGGTAAGGGGTGAAACAGGACTGAGTCTTGGAAATTAAGCTCATGAAATAATCAGGAGAGTGCCATCCAACAGAAACATTTTGATGAAATGGGGCAGTGGCTATACTCTGAAGCCCTGATGGCTGAGCTCCTCACCCATCCCCATCCCTGCCCTGCCATATCTGTTGTGATGTCATTTCTTCCACAGCTCATGACCAGAGCGGCTGGTTAGATCAATTGGTAGAGCCAATACCCTAACCCTCCAATGTGGGAAACCAGGGTTCAAATCCCCCAGGAGACGAATATTAACACCTTCCAGTTGGGTCCTTAAGCAAGACCCTTAATGCTACTGCCTGACCACTTGCTTTGGATAAAAGCGTCAGCTAAATGACTGTAACGTAATGATATAAACCATAGATGAGTATCAGAAACTAAAAATTAACAGCTTTATTTTCAGCTCAGTTCTCTCTTCCTACTGACGAACCAGTGCAACTTTCATATCGATGCAAATGCTGCCCCATCAACCTCTCAATTACTTACTCTGTTCTCCCATAACCTGTGTACAACACTGTAACATGCTTAAACTCCTCCATTTGAGGCAATAACTTACTCCCAATCCAGAGTGGGTAAATAATCCTTTGAAGAATGAGGACCAAGACCTCAAACAAGGAGCCGCTAATTTTCATCCCAGCTGGAAATTGGAGGTCTCTGCTTAATCGGGCCAACAGGCCACATTACCTGCAAAAAGCAAAGATGCAATCCAAAGCTGGATGAATTGGAATGCCTCTGGCACTTGACTTTGGCTAGAAATTCTGTCCATGGCAGAACAGAGTCAGTGACAAAAGGTAGCTGGAACAGTCTGCACAAGTCTGACCTCCTGCCAGTAATGTGAACCAGGCCGTCCAGACCTACAGGGCACCACAAGGGACATGTTTGTAAACCTTCAAGTACAAAAAAGACATGAAAGACATGCGTGAAAGTAAGGCAAACTTTCATGCACCCTTTATTGTCCCTGCGAGTGCAGGAACTGGTCCAGTGTTCCACAACCCAGATGAAACTTGCCCTGGTGCTCTGGAATCTGTGGTTTGACTACCTGCTGGATTATTCTCTCCAACACACTGACAGATTTCCAAGGATGGCTGAGAAGTGTTATCCGTCACAGCACCACTCCATTCTGCCAGTCCAGAGGAAGCGTCTCTGACCTCCATACAATGTTGCACATGCAACATGTCATGAAGACAGCTCACCAACATACAAGGCCAAAAGGAACTCAGGTCAGACTCTTATTCACAACTGGAAAAGCCAGAGGTGTGGTTGAGTTTCAGATTGGAACACCGACCCTTTTATTAGCAGTCGACCAGTACCAATCTTTTACCGCTTCAATTGGACACTTAGGAGTAACAACCCCCCATGGAAAAACCTAAACAGGATACAAGGTAGGGATACATGAAGAACAGTTAGGAGGGATACAAAATTACCAGTCTGGTAGGGAAACAGGAAAGCTAGTCAGGATGGATACAGGAAGACCAACCCACCAACTGCCTCCGATAGTCCATAGACACGTTGGCCGTAAGCATCAGTCTTGTCCCAGATGAAGGTATAGGATAGATTTGGTTGGGCAGGGAACCATTTCTGGAAGAGTCGGCCCACCACCGCCACCATCAGGTGAACCTGGATCAACAGGATCAGACAGAAAGGTCACTATAATTCAGCTTAATCAGGTGAAGATGCCTAATGTTGATAACAGCATCTTATTTCACCTTCATCAGATTGAAAGGTATTGAGGTCTGAGTCATGGAGACTTTGAGGACTGGTTTATATCCTGCAGCCCTGGAGCTCAGGTAGATCAGTTTTAGATCACTGCCAGGTATTGAAGTTTCCTCTTGTAAAACCTGTAGAGGGAAAAACAATACAACACACATCATCTTCATCCTCTTCACACTCCTCACTGACAGAAAGCTTCATGTTGCTGCACATAGAAAAGAAAATGATCAGTTTGCTTTCAACAAATTTCGATGTTCTGGACTGTTTGCTTTCAACTCATAAAACTAAAAACTAGGATTACGTCATAAATATGTGAGAAAATGTTAGAAATTATGAATTTAGCTTTTGTTCTCACAGCACAAAGTGAGAACTGCAGATAGCTTGGTTCAGCCGCTCAGTTCAGCCACGGCTGTGTGACAAGACGCTAAAAGTGAGTAATGGAGTCTGGCTGAGCATCAAACAAGTTCTAATGAAGTCTCCAGAGGAGGCCCACATTTCTGTCAAATTCCCATGGCTCTCCTCTTTGAAGACATGCTTTAGTGCAAACCCTATTAGGTGAGCCTGCAGGTGAAGGATAAGCAGGACAGCTCTGATTTAGAACAGAACACACAAAAACAAACACAATGACACACCTCTGACCTTCTACACAACTATGGTAGGAAATTTTCACAGCTGACACTTTGATCACTGGTAAACTACAAGACCCATATCATCCTGGGAGCTTCCATGTATTTGTCTTTTTAGAAAGAAGGAAATAATTTACTAAAAAAGTCATAGAGATATCTATGTGTTGTATCCCTCTCTAATCCTTGATGTTATGTTTGGACAAATGTCCTTATATGGAAGCAGAAAGACTCACTGTCCTATCAATTTAGTAATACACACATCCCCTAATCGTTAGTTTCATGTTTCCATGTTGTTCAACAGTTTCCTTGTTTGTTTTTCACATAGATTCTTTTTGTCTGACTGGACTACACAGTCCAATCCCAAAGGTTCCCATGGATTAAAAAAAAGTCTTTATTTCAAACTATCAGACTTACTTCAAGCTTAAAGTTCAAGGAACAAGACAAAACAAAAAAATATATGTTGAAAGCTCCGTAGGGAATGTTTCATTTAACTGTTCCAGTATTTCCCTTTTCATTAGCTGTGTGTTTAGTGTTCATTTCAGATCCGTTACATCCCCTCTAGGTATGCCCATCCCGCTCTTATGGAATCAGCTCACAGAAAAAAAACAAAGTTCTTATTTTACTTTGCCTTTGATCTGCACACTCATGCACATAACTACATACTTTCATTTAATGCGCACACCTTCTTTAACCACCCACACACGCACACACCCACACACACACACGCACACACACACACACTCTTTGTGATTAAAAGTAATCATGGAGAACTGGTTCAGGGTGGTGAAAATATAAAAACACATGAAATTCTATCATCTTTTTCATTTCCTCAGGGTGATGGTTAATGCAATTTGATGACAGACTCACACCGATGTAGTCATTCAATCTGTTGTCCGCTCACAATCAACAGATATAGCCAACAAAAACACCCAGAAACCCAGAAACACACAGAAACACTCAGAAACACACAAAACACACACAGAAACACACAGAATCACACAGAATCACACTCAGAAACACACCCAGAAACACACTCAGAAACACAAAAAATACATTTAGAAACATACAAAAACACACAGAATCACATTCAGAAACACACTCAGAAACACACAGAAACACGCAAAAACCCACAAAACCCACAGAAACACATAAAATCACACTTGGAAACACACAAAAACACTCAGAAATACACACAAACACACACAGAAACACATAGAATCACACTTAGAAACACACAAAAACGCACAAAAACACAGAAATGCACAGGAACACACTCAGAAACTCACAGAAGCGCACACAGAAACAGTCAAAAACACAAACAAAAACCCCCCAAAACAGAGAGAAACACACTTGGAAACACACAAAAACACTCACAAACACACACAGTAACACAAAGAATCACACTCAGAAACACACAGAATCAAACAAAAACACTCAGAAACACACACAAACACAGTAACGCATAGAATTACTCTTAGAAACACTCAGAAACACAAAACCACACAGAAACACACAAAGACACACAGAAACACATAGAATCAGGCTTGGAAACACCCAGACACACACACAAACACATAAAATCACACAGAAATGCACAGAAACACCCAGTACCAAACAGAAACGCAAAGAAACACACTCAGAAACACTCAGAAACACCCAGAAACACCCAGAAACTCACAGAAACACACAAACCCCCTTAGAAATTTTTTGAAAACACTCAGTTACCAAACAAACACGACACACTGACATCACTTGCAAACCAAAGTTGTTGTTTTTTTACCAAAAAAGCACTGATTGGCAGCTGGAGACAGGAAGTAGGGCTGTGTGTATGTTAATATGGACACATACCCTTTTCCTGGTAAATTATCAGCTCCTGACTAATATTTCCTCCTTTGTGGTGTGCAGTACCATAATCCATACTATATCTGCAAAACACATTTCCTTTTTATATACAAATCTCTGCCTTGGAAAATCTCATTTGTAGCACAATGTGGCAGCCAGACCACCATTCTGCTGTCATGATGCTGCACAGGACAGGGTTTATAAAAGATATACCTTACTAACAGAGTCAGCTTTTAAAAATGTTTGATGATACAGAAATGTTCCTAAATATGATCATTAAATTCATGGTTCTGGGAAATCAAACAAATAAAAACATTAACACGTAATAAGGATGTGAATACACATTTCATTTAAATGCATAAAGTTCATTCAGTAGTGATCTAGGGAGACATTCATTTATTAGCCTCTATAAATAATGCATTACTAACTTTAGATATTGGGATAATCCTAACAGAAACAAAAAAGATTTCCAGCATGAAGCCTTTTAGTTTTTAGGGCGGAATTAACACTGGCCCTGTTTGGTTGGCGTTAAACGAAACCTGGTCTGCCTCCACAGTGAGGTTTGTTGGTGAACACTCATTATCACTCTGGTCCGGACCAAAGAGGAGAGCTCTGGTTCTGATTTATCTGCTGAAGGTTTCAGTTATAGACTTTTTTCCTTGAATATTTTGTCTAAACCTGTGGAATCATGCTAGTTTTGTTAATATTATTTTAGTTGTGTTATTTTCTGACTGATGATGAGTTTATAAAAATGCTCTTGTTGTCAGGAACGAGGCGTGGAAGGTTGGTGTGGACCCAAACGCAGGCTTTACGAGGCAGGAGGCAGACCAATGCAAAATAAGATTCAATGGAAAAAAAAACTAAACTGGACAACATGGACTGAACATGAATAGCAAAACAACAAAAGATTACAAAACATGGCATGAAGACTACAAGAAGACTAATAATGGACTGGTAGGGAATGGATGAAACCACGGGGTCTAACGAGAAACAGGTGAAGTTAATGAGCAAATTAAACCAGGTGCACTAAAAACAGGAAGCAGAAAGCAGCACAGAACTAAACATGACAAGACCATAAAAAGCAAAACCAAAAACACGGATCATAACACGTGAGTTTGACTCTCAACTGGATCACCACTGTCGACTGTGTTCATGTGCTAACTAACCAACTAACTAAAGAATGAAACAGAACAGAAAGTCCCTGAAACTGCTTTCTCTAGTTTTACCTGAGTTTCAGGTATGATGGGTCCATCCTCCAAGGACCCTCTGTAAAACGTGGACAGAGGGGAGGAAACAATGACAGGACTGGGTCTGATGAAACCGCTCAGGTCACAGCTTGGAATGTCGTTCTCCTCCTGAAGAAGACATAATGTTAGCATGCCGCCGCATTTCCTTCGCAGGACATCTTTCAGTTACATTCACTATGTCTACAATCATTCTATCTTTGGTTTGAGTAACAGGAAGCTGTGGTTCTCATCAGTAACCAGTCCCTGACCCAGTAAGGACCACTTACCTTCTTCATGACCAGCGTGTCCATCACATAGAAGGCGTTCCACGGCACCCACACCGTTCTGTACTGGGTGAGGAATGGAGCACGCTCAAAACTCAGAGTCAGGGATGCCCCGCCGTTGGCCAGTAGATCAAACCTGTGGGCATTTCAGAACCGAAAGTGAGCTGATGTCAACTTGAGCCAAATGTTTTCACCTTTACTAGACCAAAGTACCTGACTTATTTTAGGATCTGCTCCATGGTTAACCTGGTTCACACTGGATCATTTATATTTTATAAGAATGTTTGTGCCTCATTAAATTTAACTAACACGCCCATTTTGCATGTGCGTAGCATATCGCATTCCTGCTGGCTGTTTTCTCATAAAGCCAACGTTCATGATATTGAATATATGCTGTTTGTATGTTGTCATGTCTGTGTGTTCAGCAGTGTGGCCTCCCGCTGCATGGTGACAGTCTCTGCATTGATTTCTCTTTAGGTGATGTAGCTGCGGGTGAAGCCTTATTTCTTCCTCACATCTAACTGCTGGAAGTCCACCTTCCACCAGGTTGATCAGTGACATCCGTGTTCCATGTTTATTCTACTGAGGCATATGGTGATACTTTTTTTCTCTTCTCTCTATTCTATTAAGCATGATTGCTCCTTACAAGCTATGAAGCACATTGTAAAATAGGTGGTAATCTGCTACAAATACCACCTGCAGATGGGTACTGTAGCTGTAGCTGTACTAGCTGCAGGAAATCAGCTCTGTTTCATCACCAGGCTGGAAATTAAACGTACAAAGCTGCTGCTGGATGATCCCGCCCTGGGTTACCGTCACATAGTAATGTCTATTAATGAAGAGTGGGGACAAAAATACTTCAAAAGTTAAAAGGGTTGTGACATGTTCCAGACTTCTAATAAAAAAACTAATTACACTTAATAACATTAACTATAAAACAAAGAAAATATTGACTGAAGAATTTAATTTTCTTATGTTTTGCTAAACAAATGATGACGTCGTTTAGCGACTTCTAGGACTTTTAGGATCGCCAATAGCTACTTTTCTTATTGAGAAGTTGGCAACAGTGCATCTGAAGCATTTCCACTCATAAATTATGCTGAGTCAAAAGATGAAGCACCAATTGTTGCTCACTCTTTCTGTTCATTGTAGCAAATCTGAACACTTTTCTTGTTAAGCCTAGTTGAAGCATGTTTGTTTAAATCTATAAGAATAACATTATAAGCCTATGTTGTAGTTTAAAGTTAAAGCTATTAATATTGAGAAAGGTAAAGGTTTTATTTGACATTTGTTGGTGATTTCTATTTCTTTGTTTGAAGGCCAATTTAGTCTTGCTAAATACATCATATAAAATGCTATACTGGAGGAGTTTCATGGACAGTTGTCATGTTCTTTTCATTTTTAGTTTTACAGCATCTGTTGTGGGCTTTTTTGGCAGTTTTTCTGATTCTTTTATATTGTTTATATCAATATCGGAATTATATTGTATCAACCGAAATTAAGAAATATATTGTGATACAAGTTTTGGCCATATTGTCCAGCCCTAGCTGAGCTATCAAATATCGAAGGCATAACAACACTTTCTGACAAAAAGTGTTCCTCAAGTAAATTTTTTTCAGGAGAATTACATGAAGTACATACATGCCATCCTTGCGTGTTATCGTGTATCCATGCTCAGGGTAGTGGACGAATGTCACATTAACTCCAATCAGAGGTGTTCCATCAGATGTCAGCACCTGGCCTCGAACAATTGATACCAAGCTGGGACAAAGACAGAAAGACACGCACAAATGATAATATCAGTCTGTTCTCATTAAATCTACATTAGGTTTGTGTGTATATATATATATATATATATACACACATATATATATATATATATATATATATATATATATATAGAGAGAGAGAGAGAGAGAGAGAGAGA
>JBAMHW010000004.1:3605665-3632768 GCA_037177495.1 Rhadinocentrus ornatus
CCCCCCCCCACCCAACTACTACAGCTTTTAAGCGTTTTCCTTTGTTTACACTGTCCGTGGCTGGCAGATTGGGGTGGTGGACCCCCTCTTCAAAAAGGGGGACCGGAGGGTGTGCTTCAACTACAGGTAGGATCACACTCCTCAGCCTCCCTGGTAAGGTCATTCAGGGGTGCTGGAGAGGAGGGTCCGTCGGATAGTCGAACCTCGGATTGAGGAGGAGCAGTGTGGTTTTCGTCCAGGTCGTGGAACAGTGGACCAGCTCTGCACCCTCTTCAGGGTGTTTGAGGGGGCATGGGAGTTCGCTCAACCAATCTAAATGTGTTTTGTGGACTTGGAGAAGGCATTTGACCGTGTCCCCTGGGGACTCCTGTGGGGGATACTCCGGGAGTATGGAGTGGCGGACCAACTTGTACAAACTGTTCGGTCCCTGTACGACTGGTGTCAGAGCTTAGTCCGCATTGCCGGTAATAAATCGGAATTATTTCCGGTGAGGGTTAGACTCCGCCAAAGCTGCACTTTGTCACCAATTCTGTTCATAACTTTTATTGACAGAATTTCTAGGCGCAGCCGAGGTGTTGAGGGGATCCGGGTTGGTGGCCTCAGGATTGGGTCTCTGCTCTTTGCGGATGATGTGGTTCTGTTGCTTCATCAGGCCGCGATCTTCAGCTCTCACTGGAGCAATTCGCAGCCGAATGTGAAGCGGCTGGGATGAGAATCAGCACCTCCAAATCCGAGACCATGGTCCTCAGCCGGAAAAGGGTGGAGTGCTCTCTCCAGGTCTGCATTAGGGTCCTGCCCCAAGTGGAGGAGTTCACGTATCTCAGGGTTTTGTTCACGGGTGAGGGATGGATGGAGCGGGAGATCGGCAGGAGGATCAGTCTGCAGTGATGCGGACGCTGCATTGGTCTGTCGTGGTGAAGAAGGAGCTGAGCCAAAAGGCAAAGCTCTAGATTTACGTTCCCACCTTCACCTATGGTCACGAGATGTGGGTAGTGACCGAAAAGACAAGATCGCGTTTACAAGCGGCCGAAATGAGTTTTCTCCGCAGGGTGGATGGGCTCTCCCTTAGAGATAGGTTGAGAAGCTCGGTGATCCGGGAGGGGTTCAGAGTAGAGTAGCTGCTCATCCGCATCGAGAGGAGCCAGATGAGATGGCTCAGGGATCTGGTTAGGATGCCTCCCTGGTGAAGTGTTCCGGGCACGTCCCACCGGAAAGAGGCCCCGGGGAAGACCCAGGACACGCTGGATGGACTACATCTCTCGGCTGACCTGGGAATGCCTCGGGATCCCTCCGGATGAGCTGGTGAATGTGGCTGGGGAGAGGGAAGTCTGGGTTTCCCTGCTTAGGCGGCTGCCCCCGCGACTCTGAATAAGCTTCAGAAATTGGATGGATGGATGGACACTGTGCGTGGATAATCAACTAGTTTTGTTTATGGTTGATAGTGGAGCAACTCATTCAGTTCTCAAGGTAGACACCCTAAATCCCACTCCACAATTGGTAAGACTGTCATCTCTGTTTCTGCTGGTGGCCATCATGAAAAAAAAATATTCACAGTGCCCTTAACCTGCTCTGCACAAGGTGAGCATTCATTTACACATTCATTTCTTTTATCCAAAGATGGTCTAGTAAATCTATTGGGCCGTGATTTGATGTGAAATTGGGCATCCAGATTTCTTCTGGGCCTCAGGGGCTGACCATGTAATGTTCATCTTCTGACTCCAAGGAAACAGATTTTATGATGGTTAAATATAGCCCAAATGCTCCCTCCTATGCTTATTAGTGGAAAATGGGAAGCCCCCCTCTTTCTTCACATTGGCTGTCTCTCAGCAGAGCCAGAGTCTCTCCAGGGGCGGATGTGATGGGGGGAAAGAGATTTACATTGCACATTCTATTTCTGTCCTGATGGTCCAGACCAGCAGTATGAAAAAATCTTTTTCAGGGACAGCTCTGACAAACTGACGGTGACGTGTATGTTTTGGAATGAGAGTATGTGTATGTGCACAGTATGTGTGCACTGTCTGTCTCACTAACCCCAAACCAACTGAAGTTGTTTAAACTTCACACGTCCCCACATGTTCCAAGTCGCCCTCTGCTGAGTGGAAGGACTTGGAGCACTTTGTGGCTTCTGCACTCAGAGAGTCTCAGTGGCAATCTACTTCTGACTCAGCAGTTTTCTTTTCTCCTAGGTTGGGTGTGTTTGATACAGAGCATGCTCTCTGTGATTCACTGCCATAAAAATGTTCAGTTGGTAGATGATGATTTTCTGACATGCCTGTCTGCTGACTCACCATTACCACCTGTCCCTCAAGCTCTCTCTCCGGTTCTCTCTGATTTATGGGCCACTTCTCCTCATGATGTGAGCCTGGTTAAGAACTGCCCCCCGGATCTCCAAAATCTGATTACCGCCCCTGCCCGAAGCAATATCCTCTCAAACCTGAGGCTTTGGAGGGTATTATACCTGTCTTCAATTCACATCTTAGGAGTGGAGCTATTGTTTCGTGTCCAAATTCACCTGTTTGCACTCTATTTTCCCTGTGAAGAAACCACGTGACCCTCCAGCCAAGTCTGACTGGTGTTTTGTACAAGATCTCCAAGCTGTGAACAAAGGAGCTGTCCCACGGGCCCCAATGGTGCCCAACCCCCACACCATTCTATCACAGATTCCTCCAACTGCTACACTAATGCTTTCATCTGTTCCTGTCCATCATGACAGTCAGTTTTGGGTTGGTTTTGAGTTCAACGGGAAGCCCTACACTTGGACTCAGCTCCCCCAGGGCTACTGCGAGTCCCCCACAATTTACAATGAGGTTCTCAGAAATGATCTTTCTTCTCTGCAGCTTCCACAGGGCGTGGGTCTGTTCCAATATGTTGATGACCTCCTGCTGTCCATCTGCTTCCTTGTGTGAGGAGGCTCCTTCATCTCCATTCTGAGGCTCATAAAGCCAGGCTGAAGAAGCTGCAGTTTTGCCAACCTCAAGTCCTCTTCCTGGGCCACAACATTTCTGCCACCACCAAGGCCCTGACTCCTAAATGGATTGAGGCTATTCAGAAAGCACCAAAACATGTCACGAAGAAACAGCTGATGTCTTTTGGTAGGGTACTGTCGAACTTTCATCCCTCATTTTTCTGAACTTGAGGCCCCTCTGGCCGCCTGCATACATGGTAAGAGTCTGTCTGCTCATGACCATTTCCTGTGGACCCCAGAGGCCGAGTAGGCTTTTCTTTCTTAGAAACAAGCACTGTGTTCTGCACCTGCTCTGGCTTTGCCTGATCCTTTTAAACCCTTCTTCCAGTTTGTGGATGAGAAACATGGTTTCATGTCTTCTGTTCGCTTCCAACAGCATGGCTCTCATAAACGCCCAGTGGCCTACTACTCATCCAGGCTCGACTTGCTGCTGGACTGCCTGGCTGCCTTCGTGCCGTGGCTGCATGTAAAAAGACGTGCTCACATCTCGTGACATTGTGGGTTACAGTAAGTTAACCGTTTTGGTCCCTGACTCTGTTTCTATGATTTTGCTAGGACAAACAACCTCTCATCTGTCTGCTGCAAGATGGTTGAGATACGCCACCGTCCTGCTTGACATGCCTAACATCACTGTAAAACAGTGTACTTTACTTAACCCTGCCACTCTTCTTCTTACAGCTGAGGATGGCGTTCCTCATTGCTGTGAGACCGTTCTGTCTGAAACCTGCACTCCAAGACCAGATTTATGTGATATGCCACTTCCTAACTCTGATCAAGTTCTCTTGTGTGGTGGCTCTTTCTCCAGAGACTCTTCTAATCAGAACAGGGTGGGTTTTGCTGTCTGTGATGAGCATCAGGTTCTCCTCTCTGGCTCTCTTCCTCCACACTTCTCTGCTCAGACAGCTGAACTTGTCGCTCTTACTAAGGCTTGTAAACTCGCACAGGGAAGGTCCCTGACTGTGTTTACTGATTCGCGCTACTCTTTTGGTGTGGTTCATGATTTTGGTGCGCTGTGGCGTCACCGCAACTTCCTTAAATCTGGTAAGCCTATTCTGAACTCTACACGTTGCAGCTCTTCTTGATGCTGTTCTTCTCCCTTCAGCAGTTGCTGTGGTTAAGTGTCAGGCTCACACTTCCTTTGATGCTTGTGGCAAAGCCGTGGCTGATCAGGCTGCTAAGCAGGCAGCAGTGTCAGCCTCTCCTCACACTCTCACTTCATTTCTTGTCACAGAGGAAGATATCTCTCCTCCTTGCTCTCTACAGGACATTCAGTCTTTCTCTACTCCACAGGAGTGCTCCATCTAGAAGGCTAACTCCTGCACCCCTGACTCTGCAGGTATTTGGGGCTGTGCTGATGGAAAACCTTGTCTTCCTCGCCACATAATCTGGCTTTCTTTTACCCCGGTTGTTCAAAGCAATACAGATGGTGTGTCTCAGCCTTCCTGATGGTACTGTAACGACTGGCCGAGATGAGAAGACATGCTGTGGAATTTTACGGGGACCTCTTCAGGAAGGAGGCCTGTGACCAGCAGTGTGTGACCGAGCTGCTGTGGGGGCTTCCTCGGCTGAGCACCGCGGACAGAGATGTGCTAGACTCTGCCGTCTCTCTGGAGGAGCTTACTGCTGCTGTTGGTCAGATGGTGTCTGGTCGTGCTTCTGGGCTGGATTGGCTGCCGGTGGATTTCTACAGGCACTTCTGGAAGAGCGTTGGGATGGACTTGTGGGAGGTGCTGCGGGAATGTTCAGCCTTGGGTCTGTTGCCGGTGTCCAGCAGACATGGAGGCATGAGCCTCTTCTGACTATGGTGAGTGCCAGACTATCAGGTCTCTGCTGCCAGGGATGCACTCATTAACTTCCTTTCAGGAGAGGCAAAGCTAGCTGTTTGAGGGGTGTGGGGACGTGGTGAGGATGTTGACAAGGATGTTGGCAGCTGGAGTTTGAGTTTTACAGACTTACTGAAAGGACTGATGCGTTTGTGGGAATCGGGGGGGTGCGGGATGTGCTGTGTTCGGTCAGAGGACTGCTTGTTTTTGCATTTCTGTTGGGTTGTTGTATCAGGCTGTAGTTTCTAAATACTGTTAGGTGTGAATGGTTTTAAATTTTGTTTATTAATGATTTGTATTTTGAGTTTTGTTGTTTTCAGTTTCTTTTCTTTTGCTCTCTCTCTCTTTTTCTGTTTCTCTTTGTCTCTTTCTCTGTCTCTTATATCGTGGTAAAAAAAAACCAAAAAACCCAAAGCTTCTTTGTCCTACAATCCATTAACTTAGTTATGAAGCAACTTGAACCATGATAAGATAAAAAAAAAACAAAAACATTTATAGATAACATAATGAACATATCCAGGATGGAAACATACAATAAAAATAATAAGTGTAATATTGTAATAATAGAAAGTTCAATATTGTTATAATAGTAAGTCTAATATTGTAATAATAGTGAATGTAATATTGTAATAATAGTGAGTGTACTGTTGTAATAATAGTTAGTGTAATGTTGTTATAATTGTAAGTGTAATATTGTTATAATAGTAAGTGTAATATTGTAATAATACTAAGTGTAATATTGTAATAATAGTAAGTGTAATATTGTAATAATAGTAAGTGTAATATTGTAATAATACTAAGTGTAATATTGTAATAATACTAAGTGTAATATTGTAATAATACTAAGTGTAATATTGTAATAATAGTGAAGGTAATATTGTAATAATAGTAAGTGTACTGTTGTAATAACAGTTAGTGTAATGTTGTAATAATAGTGAGTGTAATATTGTAATAATAGTGAGTGTAATGTTGTAATAATAGTTAGTGTAATATTGTAATAATAGTAAATGTAATATTGTAATAAAGCAGACTACTGTTCTAGAAAGAAATGTTTCTTTTAACTGTTCGCTCCTCAGGGCTGAACACATGTTCTCCATCAGCCAGTGACAGAAAATTCACTTAAATAAATGATGAGAAGTTGGACGCTACCTGTTATTGAAGGGACTTTCTCCAGTGATGACGTGAGTAGATTCAGGGCCAACCAGGAAGTGGATACGCTGATAGAAAGATCTGGCAGCCTGATAAAGACAAAGCAAGACCAACGTTGCTTTTGTTGGGTTGAAAAGGGATTCCCAAGTAGTTTTCTTGTGGTTCCTTACCTGCTGAGGTGCCAATGAGGACGGAGACTGACTGAGCACCTCACTTGGGTCAGGGGAGCCATTGCAGTATAACTGGTTCTGACAGGTGGGCTGCAGACAGCAGTCTGGATCCATGCAGTCAGCCAAGCCGTCTAAAACACACCAACAGATCATCACACCGTCACAACACGTCATCAGGAAGAATCCAAAGTGCTGCTTATTATCTTCATTAGAGGTGGTTGAAAAAGGTGATACAGATCTGGCGCCTTGAGTGGACCCCTGAGGACAAGGTCCCTCCATCAAGGACTAGCATTTTCATTTTGATTAATATACTTTTAAATATACTTTTCATTAATATTCATCTAGCTGTTATTTTTCTGCTGCTCCTTAGTGGTCATAATTAGAACGAGCGGCAGCTAGCCTTTTCAGCTGTGAGTAAACTAGCCTGTCCAAAGGTCTGCAAGTTGTCTGCATGTGTGTGTGTGTCCTCCAAGTTAAGACGCCATTTGGCCTCAGTCATTGACTGGCTTCAATAAAGTATTAGTGTGCTTCACTTGTCATTTGAGTTCTTTTTCCCAAAATAATTATTTTCGGAAATGATGAAATGATCGTGTTTTTCCAAACAGAGACCTTGCAGGAAAACCCAGAAATTCCAGATTTAAAGATGGCTGCACCCAGTACCACCAGCAGCCTGTTGTCTTTATTTACTTTCTTTATTTTCTTGTCCACTAAGCTTCTAGCGTAAAGAGCACCGAGCTGTTGCTGTCGGTAAAAATGCTGTTAATGTGGATTGTTCGTGAAATGTGCCATCAGTTATGTGCACCAATGTCAACAACACACAGATTTGTGGAACTATTCGGCATTTTGCGCGAACCTAAAATGGTCTGTTTACATGGGTTCAGCAGTGGCTCGTCTTAGTCGTCCTCAGTCCTCTCCTCGGCTGCAGCAGCAGCTTCGTGGTCACAACTCAAAAAGGAAATTTAACCAGTGGGTTTTCATCCTGCTTGTCTGTCTGGAAGGCAGTGGTAACATGTCCCAGAGACTGATGGATACGTCCCAGAGACCGGTGGACACGTCCCAGCGACCAGTAGACATGTCCCAGAGACCAGAAGACTCATCCCAGAGACCGGCGGACACGCCCAGAGACTTGCGGACACATCCCATAGACCGGTAGACATGTCCCAGAGACCAGCGGACAAGTCCCAGAGACCGATGGACATGTCCCAGAGACTGGTGAATGCGTCCTAGAGACCAATAGACATGTCCAAGAGACCTGTAGAAACGTCCCAGAGACCTGTAGAAACGTCCCAGAGACTGGTAGACAGGTCCCAGAGACAGGCGGACATGTCCCAGAGACCAGAAGACGCGTCCCAGAGACCTGTGGACATGTCCCAGAGAGTGGTGGACACGTCCCAGAGACCTGCGGACATGTCCCAGAGACCTGTACAAAGGTCCAAGAGACTGGTGGACACATTCCAGAGGTCGGCGGACATGTCCCAGAACCTGGTGGACACGTCCCATAGACCAATAGACATGTCCCATAGACATGTCCAAGAGACCTGTAGACATGTCCCAGAGACTGGCAGACATGTTCCAGAGACTGGTGGACACGTCCCAGAGACCAATAGACATGTACCAGAGACCTGTAGACATGTCCCAGGGACTGATGGACATGTCCCAGAGACTGGTGAACGCGTCCCAGAGACAGGTGGACACGTCCCAGACACTGGTGAACGCGTCCCAGAGACTGCTGGACACGTCCCAGAGACCTGTAGACAGGTCCCAGAGACTGGTGGACGCATTCCAGAGACTGGCAGAAATGTCCCAGAGACCAATAAACATATCCCAGAGACCTGTAGACAGGTCCCAGAGACCTGTAGACAAGTCCCAGAGACCAGTGGATACGTCCCAGAGACGGGCAGGCACATCCCAGAGAAAAGTAGACACGTCTCAGAGACCATTGAACAGGTTTTAGAGATCAGCAGACACGTCCCAGAGACCAGTGGACACGTCCCATACAACGTTGGACATGCCCCAGAGCCTGGTGAATGCGTCCCAAAGACTGTTGGACACGTCCCAGAGACCGGTAAACAGGTCCCAAAGACTAGCGGACACATCCCATAGATCGGTGGACATGTCCCATAGACCTGTAGACAGGTCCCAGAGGCAGGTAGACACATTCCAGAGACCGGCAGACATGTCCCAGAGAATGGTAGACACATCCCAGAAACCGATAGATGTGTCCCAGAGACCTGTAGACACGTCCCAGTAGACAGCAGACATGTCCCAGAGACCGTTAGACAGGTCCCAGAGACTAGCGGACATATCCCATAGACCGGTGGACATGTCCCAGAGACCAGCGGACAGGTCCCAGAGACCAATAGACATGTCCCAGAGACCTGAAGACACGTCCCAGAGACTGGTCAACACATTTCAAAGACCGGCGGACAAGTCCCAGAGACTGCTGGACACGTCCCAGAGACCAATAGACATGTCCCAGAGACCGGTGGATACATCCCAGAGACCAGCGGACGCGTCCCAGAGACCAGCAAAAACCTACCAGACTGGGGACAACTTCTCAGACACACAAGTAGAACTGTCCATGGACACATTCCAGAGACCAGCGGATACATCCCAGAGACGGGTGGACACATCCCAGAGAAACATGGACACATCTCAGAGACCAGCAGATATGTCCCACAGATCAGTGGATATCTCCCAGAGACCAGTGGACACATCCTAGAGACTAGTGGACACGTCCCAGAGACGGGCAGGCACATCCCAGAAAAAAGTAGACACGTTTCAGAGACCATTGGACAGGTTTTAGAGATCAGCAGACACGTCCCAGAGACCAGTGGTCACGTCCCAGAGACCGGCAGACATGTCCCAGAGACCGGTGGACACGTCCCAGAGACCAGCGGACATGTCCCAGAGACCGGTAGACATTTTCCAGAGAATGGTGGACATGTCCCAGAAACCAGTGGACACGTACCAGACACCTGTGGAGATGTCCCAGAGACCGGTGAACAGATCTCAGAGGCCTGTGGACATGTCCCAGAGACCAGTGGACGTGTGCAGTAATGTCTCCAGGTGTCGAGCTTCTGGCTGAGCGTGGGTTGGATATAAAGGACAGTTTATTGAGCAGAAGTAAAGATGGCTGCCGGATGATGGGAGAACAGGTGAGGTGGTACACCTGAGGATCCAGGTAGGACGGCTTCCTGCTGCAGGGTTTTACATCAGGATGAAACTCCATGTACAGATGAGAACATCACTTTCCTCCACCAGGCAGGGATATTTGTTGTTCTCTGGTGAGTCTCAGTCTGGTTTTGTTTAAGCATTTTGTTTTATTTGCACCGCCCCAAGGAGAAAATGATGTATTTATTTTGTCTGTCTGTCAGCACATAACTCGAAAAGTTATGGACGGATTTTCATGAAATGTCAGAAATAGAAAAAAAGAACAAGTAATTCAATTTTGGAGATGGATCACTGTCTGTGTCCAAGAATTTTTTTACGCCAAGGAGACAGAGATCATTTTGCCAATAAACTTCTAACTCAAACTAATTCCCACAATAACTGGAAAAAATGTGATGTTTTCATAATTTTACTGCTTATTTTGCAAGATGCATTAAATGAATACTACTGGATTCGCCTGCTAATGATGTCTCTTGCTCTTGGCTGCTTGGAATTACGAGACTGGAACGCACCATAAGAACTGTATATATCAGAGGTGGACAAGTTTGGTCCCGGAGAGCTGCAGTCCTGTAGGTTTTAGATGTTTCCTAACACAGCTGATTCTAATTAAATTAATCCAATAGCTTAATAAGTTCTGCTCAGTGACTCATTCATTTCGATCAGGTGTGCTGCAACAGAGAAACACCTAAGCCTGCAGGACTGCAGCTCTCTAGATCAGAACTTGCCTACCCCGGTATAGATCAATAGATTTGGACAATGGACATCAGAAAGTGGTCAGGTTTCATGCTGGAGGCATGATTCCTAACCAGATAGCAACCACTGCAGCTAGTCTGGTCTTTTCCAAACGCAGGTCCGGCATATATAAAATAATCCTATTTTTACCCTTTACAGAACTAACTGACACCAACCCAAATACAGCAAGGTGAACCAGAAACTTCGATTTTGTTCAGTTAACTTAGTTATTTCTCACTAATTTAAAACATTTGACTTAGGTGGAAATAATTCCCATCATTTATCACAATCAGATCATAACGAAAAGCATCTGTGCTGTTTTATATGAAACGGGATCCATGGTGCTCATAGTGTCCCTGTTTAGGTAGTTTGGTACTTTGGTAAATGAGCTCTGGCTCGCTGGCCTATTCATCATAAACTGGGACTTTCCTTCTATTTAAACAAAATAAGAGGATATTGTAACACACCGTGACGTGCTTTGGCTGTCACCTGCAGCCTTGTGTTGCTGACGTGTTATCAGCTGTTTTTCAGAGGTGTGACCATCCCAGCAAACTTGTCATATCCTTAAGATCAGAAGACAAAATGAAAATCTTTGGGCTGTAAACTGAGGTTATTGGTTGAGGTACCAATACTACGTACTGGAGCCGTGTCTGGGTGGAGACAAACTAGCGCTTCACACCAGTCTGACAGATGATCTGATTCTAGATAAAAACCACCGCTGCAAACATTTCTCCTCTATGGTCTAACTGTGATCACCTGCAGCAGGTGGTGAGGTTTGTGTGTTTTACATCCTCTAAGCCAAACAAGACTAAACCTTCTGAAAACTGTGTGAACTGCAGCAGAAGCTTCGGTTCCATTTGTCTGTGAATATTCAGCAGCTCCACCTGTTTTCTTTACCACAATGATGTGAATTTTTACAGCCGACCAGCTTGATGTAACTCCAGAAGGGCTTAGTTCTGAGTGCTTGGAAGCTTTTCATCTCACCAACATCCATCTCCTCAGCCGAGTCAGAACATGATAACTAGTCTGGTGTTGCAGGATTGAGGAAAACTTCCAGCAGCTTTCATCCACTGCTTCCACGCTGCACACTCATATGACTAATCCGGCTAATAGACATGTTGTTGTGGAAAAAAACATACTACTCATACTCGGTTCAGTTTAACATGAAATAATCATGAGGAATGGACCTCAGACTCAGATTGTCTCAAGTTCTGCAGGTCTGTTGCCGTCTGGATATCATATATAGTTTAGAGCTGCTGTAACTTCACTTCCATCTATAAAATTCTCATTTTTAATACTTAAAGTGCACATGCACAAGATTACCTCCTTCATTATCCTTGCCATCAGTACAAAGTGTCTCCATGGCAACGTGACAGCCAGCCCCCCTCCATCCTGACTGACAGATACAGTGCCATCCACTGGCTTCCAGGGTGCAGCGTCCGTTGTTGTTGCAGAGACCTGGACAACCCTCTAGAGACAGGAGACAAACATGGAGTCAGAGCAGCTGGAGCCGAGTCACCAGAAGAGCCCGTGACTTAAAGCGTGAAAACTGGCCACAAACCAAACATTTCTTTCTAAGTGAGTAATGAAAGTTTCGTACTGGAGCGCTGAGAGTTGTTATTGTTGTCCTGATTGATTTCAATTTGGTCATAAAAACAAAGAAAACTTCGATAGAAACCATCAGGTTAAGAGCTGTAAACCATCACTGAGAGCATGCTGGGGCTAAAATCCTCCTAAACCGTGGACAGCTTCTTAGTTCTAGTATTTAACGGTGGTACAAACATATAAACAGTTACCTAAAATATGACTTCGAAAAACCAAACAAACAAAAACAACGTCTGGAGATAATTTGGTATTAAGTCATGATGGGCTGATCATTCCAGTTATGACCCAAATAGACTTTCTTCTAAACCAATAAAATAAGCTATGTAAACACGTATACATGTAAACACAAACATGTAAACACGTAAACATGTAAACTATGAATATAAACATGTAAACATATAAACATGTAAACACGTATACATGTAAACACGTATACATATAAACACGTAAACCCGTATACATATAAACAAGTAAACACGTATACATATAAACACGTAAACAAGTAAACATATAAACATGTAAACACTTATACATGTAAACACGTAAACATATAAACATGTAAACACGTATACATATAAACATGTAAACACGTATACATGTAAACACGTAAACATGTAAACACGTATACACGTGAACATGTAACCACACATACACATAAACATGTAAACACGTAAACATGCAAACACGTATACATGTAAACAAGTAAACACGTTTACATATAAACACGTAAACAAGTAAACATATAAACATGTAAACACTTATACATGTAAACACGTAAACACGTAAACATATAAACACGTAAACATGTATACATATAAACACGTAAACAAGTAAACATATAAACATGTAAACACTTATACATGTAAACACGTATACATGTAAACCCGTAAACATGTAAACACGTAAACATATAAACACGTATACATATAAACATGTAAACACGTATACATGTAACCACACATACACATAAACATGTAAACACGTAAACATATAAACATGCAAACACGTATACATGTAAACACGTATGCATGTAAACACAAACATGTAAACACGTATACATGTAAACACGTATACATATAAACATGTAAACACGTATACATGTAAACACGTAAACATGTAAACACATATACATGTAAACATGTAAACACGTAACAGCTGGAAGATGTGTAGATTAAAATGGATAAAACATAACAGAAATGTTTCTGACATACATGAAATGTTGGATTACTTGTACAAAAATACCTGACTATCATTTTATAACATATTTTTTTTATTATGAATTCCCACAAATAATAACGTGTGTTTTCCTGTCAGAGGCTCTAAATGTCAACACTATAACCATCAGCAGCTTCAGTACGAAAAACAATCATTGACTTTATTCTGGTTAAACTCTGATTTCGTGATGATTTCTGTCAGTGGGACAAAACGTCTTCAACAAATGAACAGATTGATAATCAGACGGACAGTCAGCCTTCCGTGTGAGATGCATTTCTGTTGTAGTTTCACATGAAACTGGCTGCAGGATGCTGCGTGCATCGCTATGAAGGCCCAGCTGGGGAATCTGAAGCAGAGCATCTCTCTCAGGTCGTTTAAAGTTTTTCTGTCACGTTCAGATTGAACTGAATTTGAGGAATTTTAACATCCAAGAATCGCGGCACCTTCACTTTGAAAGTGAAGGTTTTTTCTTTAGGAGTTTAACTAATTTCTCTTAGGTAAAAATTCATGTGAAAACACAACAGGTAAACAAGTAAACAGGTAAACAGGTAGACAGCACCAAGTATAGGGAGGGCAGGATGGTTTGGACTGCATGCCTCCAAACGCTATACTTTCTGCTTTGTTCAGCATTCCTTCATCACAGAGGAGACAGAGAGGTTGGAAACCAGAGCCAAGCAAAGCCTAGCTGGACCGACAGAAAACAGGAGAGAGACAGGACAGAGAGAAAATAGAAGGACAGCAGCTGGCTGGATTAATACACACACACACACACACACACAAACACACGTATGTTCATATAAAACCAGGCTTGTGGATGCAAGACAACTGGTGTCACACACCTTTGTTTTATATGTGTGTATGTGTGTGTTTCAAGTTTTGTTTGTTGTGTTTGTTGTTGTGTTCATCTTCATGTGTTTGGTGTGAGACTCAGAGACTAGACAGATGATGGAGCCATAGAAAAGACAAGAAGACGTAGAGAAACACAGTCAGACTTCATGTCAACCACCAAGAGTCGAGTAAGACTGGAACACAGAGAGTGAAGGAAGGAAAAATAAGGGACAGACAGAGGAACTAAAACTAAATGGAATGAAGCAGAAGTCAAAGTTTACAAAGTGTGAAGTTGTATTTTGGGATAGTGAGGCCTTTATTAAGTCTTTGACTTGAATTACCTTTATATCCTGAGAATAGGAGAGGGCAAGAGGGAGAGAGGGAGGAAAATTAGGGAAAAAAGGAAAACAAAAGCAGCACTGCCAAATATTCTGTGTGATGGAAACATGAAGAAGGCAGCCAAAGAAACACTGAGGAAAGAAGGAAGGGCTGGGATCAAATCAGGAAAATGTGGTTAGAAAGACAGCAAAATGACTGAAAAGATGTCTTCATTCACAATTTATGTCTCAAAACAGGAAATAACAACAAGGGAATAACTGAATAGAAAAAAGTTTCTAAAGGTTTCTACTTTGTTCAATAACAAGCTGGAAACCAGCTGTAACCCGTCTTTAAGAGCACCTCTCATGTCCACCATGGCCTTCATTTCTCTGGACCCTGCTGATCTTAAAACTTTAGATCTTTACCACCGTTTGTAGTTAAACGCTGTCCTTGGTCCAGTGGGAGCGCTTCACTGTTGCTATGGAGACGAAGTTTGTCAGGCGAGTAAGAAACCGCTCCAACTACAACCATTACACCCAGGCTGCTAAATTCCACCAAACTGGACATGAAGTTCAGAGGACTGGTTTTATCAATCTGCAGAACCCATCCCAACCCCGACTAAGACAACATCCTGAACTTGACCGAGACCAGATCCTGACCTTGACCAAACCCTGTATGATACCACATCTTGACCCTGACTGAGACCACATGCTGACCCTGACCAAACCCTGACTGAGACCACATCCGGACCCTCACCAAGACTATATCCTGACCCTGACTCCGACCACATCCTGACCTTCACAAAGACTACATCCTGACCCTGACTGAGACCACATCCTGACTCCGACCACATCCTGACCCCCACCACATCCTGACCCTCACCAAGACTACATCCTGACTCTCACCAAACCCTGACTGAGACTCCATCCTGACCCTGATTCCGGCAAAGCGGACTCTTCAGAAATGTTTAGCAATGAGTACACCCTGAGGGGTTACAGTTAAGGTGCATCTACAGCAGGATAGTCTGGGGGACTCAGTTTGATTAGGTGGTAAATGCCACAAAATGTCCCACCTTCCTTTGGTTCGGTTTCCTTTTTCACTGACCGTAACTGAAGCGGACCAAACCAACTGGACAACATCATGCAGTTACAATAGCTGCTCACTAGTGGGAGATATTCCCCCCCAAACCACCACTGACCAAGAAGAAAATCCGGCTAATTGATTAGCCAGGACTGAAAATGCTTCATTCACCACCAGTAAACATGGAGCAACATAAATTTCTGCAATCTGGTTTCTAATTTTACTTTGTTGTTCAAACCTGATCCGGTTTTGACCAGAATGTGTCCAAGATGAGCAGCAGTAGAGGAAGCCAGATATGCACCATGTTGGTCTACATCACGTCCTGTCTCTTGAAATGAAGAAAACCAGACTGGACTCAATCACCATGTTAGCTGTTTCCCAGACAATGTTTATATTATGGGATGTGGGTCTTTGAACTGAACATGGAGGCATCAGGAGGGGCCTGATGGGGCTGAAACCCCTTTACCTAATTACTTTTTATCAAGGTGTATTCTACTTTTCTTCTTCTATTTTAAGTGCTAAGCATGTGAAGGATGTTGGTAAGAAGAATGTTTAACGCCAGACTCAGTCCTGCAGGGTCACATGATCACCTCCACCTGAGGACGTACTTCAGAAAGCAGCATGGCAGCTTAGAGGAGTTTATTGTTGTTTCTGTGACTGAATTAATATCAAAGCAGCAGCAGCAACATGTTCAAATAACCACGAATAAAACTGAAGAGAAAAAAAATACCATATTTTCATGTTTTAGAGGATCAGCTGTCACTGGACAACAGGACTGACATCAGCAAACTGTTATTAATTTATTTCAAACAGTCCGTGAAAATTTCTCAGAGTCGTTTTACAGAACAGCGAACTCTTTACTTTCACTTATCTGGTCAAATTTCAGCTTTACAACTTCTCTGCTTTGGAGCAGACAAACACAAACAAATCTGATGCAAACATAAACAAATCGGCTTCAAACGGGTAGTTTTTCTGCCAAATAAATGTATTAGGAATAAAAAAATAAAGACTGTGGATCAGTGCTGTAAACAGCAGCGTTGTTCTTTGTTGTTCTGGTTATGTTTTCCATTTTTTAACGTTTTAATAAACAATGTCAAATATTACAATCAAATACTATTATAATAAAATGTTTGGTAGGTTGGGGTCAAAACTCTTTTCTTTTAAAATTTGTTTAGGCCCAGCTTCAACATCTTGAACAGCCATTATGTCATGTATATTCATCAGATATTAGAGAAAAATTTGAGGAATTTTAATCAGAAACTGGGGGAAAAAACAGCATGCAGAAAAAAAAATAAGGGGTGGAAGTAAACCTGTAAAACTTTTCCTGGATTTGAGGTTGAAAAACATAATAATCTTTGGAGCAAACTGAGGCCAAATATGAAAAGATGAAAATATGAAATTATGAAAAGATGACATTAATGAGGAGAAAGCATGTTCTGGATATCCAGAATAAAAAGTTAGGTAAATAAAAGTGAAGAAATCACAGCTCCTTTTATGGAAAGAGAAAAACAACCAATGAAGGAAGAAGAAAATCAGCTGGTGATGGAGTGAAGAGAAGAGTACAGTACCTTTAACTCTAATGTCCGGATTGTGAGCTTTGTAAAGGAAGGATAAAGGAGGGGAAGAAAAAATATAGATAGAATGAAAGAGAGCATTTAGTTGGGAAAACAGACAGTAGAGAAAAAAAAACAAAACATAACAGCAGAACCAGGACACCCATCCTGGATGATCCAGGTCGGACCGCTGAGGACGGATGGAGGAGACACTCAGCTCATCCAGAGATTACAAATCATTCATCTGTCCATCCGTCTGAGCTTCCTGATCAACCCCAAAGTGTCCCGGGATATCCTGGATACCCATAATCATCCAGGAAGAAACTCAACTCACCCGAGACCTGGTCTGGTTTTATTTCACTGAACTGGATCCTCATCAATATAAAGAAAAAAAAACCCCAAAACCCCACAAATCTGATGAAGACGATGATGATGATGGACGCTTTATTTCTGAGTTTGTATAGATTGCTGTTAGTATTTCTGTAGGTTAGAAGGTTAACTGGTTGACTATTCATCTGGTCTGCTGGTTAACTGATTAGCTGGTATGGTGTGTGAGGTGAGTTAGAACAGTCCGCCGGCTCGTGGTGAGATGAGCAGGAGATGTCTGAGTGAAGACGAGGAAAATAAATAAAGGGAGAATCTGAGCTTCCTGCTTAGGAATGAGGGGTGGTGTGGAGGACGCAGAGACATGGCTGCTGCGCAGCTCTGAAATATGGACGCTTGACAGGCTTGTCTTCTGTCTACAGCCATGTTGAAACATCACGTGACTCCCAGCAGGATAACATGTGGAATAAGCAGGGTGCAGGATGATGATGCTGGTAGAAGACTAATACAGCAGGTTGAACTTGGAAACAACAGTAATGACATGAAGCCAGATTAGAGTTGAATCTCTATGATACAACCTGAATAAAAATAAAAACCCACAGAAATGTTTTCATCTCACACACAGACATTGTTCTACGCTCTGCATGGTTGCCAATAAACAACATCTTTATGAGAGGTATCTTTGTTTCTGTCTGCTGTCCACTCACCGATGTTGCAGTGCTCCCCCGTCCATCCCTGGTCACACTCACACTTCCCGTCTTTACACACTCCATTCTTGCTGCACAGTGGATGGCAGGCCTTCTGGTCACACACACTTCCTGTCCAGCTGTCCTCACAGCGACACACCCCGCCGTAACACATCCCATGGCTGCCACAGTCTACTTCACACACCTCTGTCAGACAGAGACAACAGTGTGATGAGCTTGGTGGAACGGCTCCCTCATCAAACATGCTGCACATGCTGAGGAGAAAAGCTGACATTGTCTGCAGACTCGTGTTATTGGATGGAAGTACTGCACAGGGTGCTGAATGGGAAATAAATCCCTCAATTTCAGACAGAATCAGTTTTGATTTAAAGCCAAGATAAAATCAGGAGCTGGAGGGAGAAAAGTTGAGGAAACCTCTGGAAAAAAAAACATGTTTTCTTTTTAGGATTTTTGGGCCCTAGTGGCTTTTAACCAACAGTAGCTTGACAGGAAAGGGGGGTCAGAGAAAGCGGGGAATTACATGCAAAGGGACATTTCACACAGTAGACAAAGCTAAACTTTTAGAGTGATTTTTACATTAAACAGCTCTGACAAGCATCGTCTGGATGTTTGGACATTCCTGTCGACAGTAAAGATAAACTGATTAACATTCAGTGCATATATCTGGAATATCATATGATGGAGTTTGACAGGTTATACGCGTCAGCCACTTATACTGCAGCAGTTTACACCCTGGTTTAATTCTAGGTCTTCGTTAATATATCGCCTCTCCAGGCATCTAATTATTCTACTGCTGAGTCTGAGAAACGGTAAATATTGTATTGTAAATACATGGAAGCGGAGACTGTTGTAAATATGTGAAGAAATGTTGTAGAATCTACATCTAATCCCAGCACTACACATCAGCATCAGATGAACCAGAACAACTAAGTTTAGTTAATTACTGGCTGAAATTTTTTTTATTTAGTCCAGAAAGGTTAATCTGACTGTATCAGGCTGCTGCTACACCATCTGGGCGAATCCCCTCTGCATGGAGGGGGAGGAGCTTAGGGTAAATCCAGACGGAGCTAGAGGGGGTGTGAGCCGATGCACTCCAGGATGGATGGTGGTCCAGGCTAAGCATGCATGCTCACACTCACATCTACCACACACAGCAGACATGGAAGCGGCTCCCTGTCTGACTGTATCTTCAGTTATCAAGTGTAAGTTAACAAACTTTATTCATTTAAGTTCCACATTCGTTCTGCACAATGATACAAAGAATGTTTTATGATCCATCAGCAGTGATTACATGAAGCATTTTGCACTAAACCTGAGTGAACAGGAACCATTACAATGAGTTAAATAAAGTCTGCCTCAGGATGAGAGTGGTTCAGGAAAAGCCTGATTTTAAAGCCAGTCGGTGTGTTTGTGTTAGTTTCGCTAGCTTAGCTTTCAGGGCGACTGGGAAAGAAACACACAGATGACAGCTTTGCTAAACTCCGATAATGATGATGGTTTTGACATGAGTACAATCAGCAGAACAGCCCAAGGCTGCAAAAAGAGTAAACAACACATCCAGTTATCTCCTCTGTTTGCTCTTCTGACATGCCATCTGTTACTGATCTGCTTTCCTCCTCCAGTCTCACCACATCAGTGCTATCACTTAAGCTCTGTTACTCCCTTTATCTCCAACTTCCCCAACACCACCAGAACAAAGACAGACCTCCTCAGAAAACAAAATCAGATAACACTGGAGCTGTGTCTTTAAATGCCACTGAACAAGCTAAGACAGCTGGAGACAGTTTGATCACGTCACACCTGGTAGGAAGGCATGACTGATGGATGAACAAGTCAGCAAGCCTTTTCTTAAACAGCTACTGCTGTAAATGTTGTTCCTCCTCCACAACAGATTTGTTAATTATCTGATCTGAAACAAATACAGAATTATTCCTTATCAATAGCAGAGGCTGAAAAACTAGAACACCTACGAGCGGCCATGTTGACATACAGCTACAACAACACTACATTCAACAAGCCCAATAATGTTGAGCTAAATGATCTATTTAAAAACGTTTAATTAACACCAAAATAGACAATAAAATTTTATTAGACTTTTCTGTCAAACATCGTGACAACAAACTGCATTGCAAAATATGTACAGGAGCAGCTCCTGCACCAAGCTCTGCAGCACCTTTAAATAATTTTAGGAAAACCCAGGACCAGCAGGACCAGCACCTTGGCCGTTCTAGGTCCACTGAAAACAGATTGTAATATTTTCCAGTAGTTTATTCATCTCGTTATTGGACAAATTGCATCTTGGGAAAGGAACCTCAGTGGAGGATAGAAGGCATCACAAGGAGCCGCTGGACACCAGACTCTATCTCAAACTTTAGAGACGTTAGAGCCTCCCTCACCAGAAACTCAGATTAGGTTGGAATAGAAACTATTTCATAATAATGAATTATTGTTTTATGTTTTTTATAAACAGTGTCTCATGGCTAAACCAAGCCAGTTGTTTCTTTTTTAACATAGTTTAAAGTTTAACATAGTCCTAGTGACGTAAACATTTTTACACACCTTTCGTGATTGTTACCCTGTAAATTGGAGTTATGTGCTTTACTTCCTGTTATGTTTACATTAAACAATGTTGTGGTTGGGATGTTCAGTTCTGGTTGAATGTAAAAGTTGGCACCGTGACACCCACATCATGAGATCATGTTTCTCCAGTTTAAGCTTCTCTTCATCGGCTCCCTGTTAAATTCAGGATAGAATTTTAAATTCTTTTCACACATAAAGCGTGGTTGTCCTGTAGCCCAAGGGTTGCCGGTTTGATCCCGGCCCGGAGAGCTCATGTCGAGGTGTCCCTGAGCAAGACACAAAACCCTAAATTGCTCCTGATGGGTTGTGGTTGAGCGCCTTGCATGGCAACTTCCACCATCGTGTGAATGTGTGTGTGAATGTGATGTATAATGTAAAGCGCTTTATAAATACAGACCATTCATAAAGTGCTTTACATGATAAAAAAAAGCAATTCATTGATATTAACATAAAACAACCCTTCACACACCAAAATAGATAACCGCGGAAAAAAAACAACAACCACTAATTAAAGTCTCTTTCACACACAGTCGCACGAACACACACACACAAACAAAGAAACTATTCTGCACAAACATGACTCCGTGAAACGTGATAAACATGCTGCTGTGAGGGAGCAATCACTGTCCCAATTTAGGGTCTACACACTTTGAAGTGCAGACTCGTCATCATGGGGCACTGTCCCATTTCGAAGAAACCTCTGAATAAACCCTACAAATCCACACTTTCTTTGGCCTCAAGGCTGCTGCCGATGCATGCTTTGTGACCCCTTTTCTCCCAGAATTCATTGCACACAAGACGGTGGCGAATACTTTCGAGAGTAACCTAGCTCGGAAGAATACCTTTCTTTTTTTTTAACTGCACTTTAGAAGAAAAGTGACATGTTTGTTAAATGGTGGCATTAAAGTTCTGTAATATTTGATATTCATGGATTTTTAAGGCGTTAATGTCTACCAGCTGGAAAACAACAGGGCCTCAGACAGTTTCTTTAAATTTTCTTCCCCAAGAAATGAAAATCCCCAAGAGGTAGCATGTACAGATTAAAAAGTATTGGGCCTAAAATCGATCCTTGGGGAACCCCACATTTTATTTCATGAATTTCTGAGGAGCATGTATCCATACTTGTTGATCTGTGAGATTGAAGTAAAACCATTTAATAAAAGTACCTGAGATGCCCACCAGACGTCTGAGTCTGTTAAATAAAATCTGGTGATCTACTGTATCAAAGGCGCAGCAAGATCCAGTAGAACCAGAACTGAAAGTTTCTGCGAGTCTGAGTTAAGTCTAAGGTCATTAACATTTTTTAAAGGGCCGTCTCGGTGCTGTGGTTTGTCCTTAAACCAGATTGATATTTTTCTAAAATATTGTGTTTATTAAAAAACTTATATAATTGAATAAAAACCATTTTTTTTCTGTAATTTTCCCTAAAGACGGTAAAGTGGACACAGGTCAGGAATTTTTAAGAATGTTGGGAACTAAATGACTCTTCTTCAGAAGGGGCCTCACCACGGCTGTTTTACAGGCAACGGAAGATGCCCATCTGAAGAGAGTAGTTTACCATGTATAAAAGTTCATACTCAAAGAAAGCATAAAATGTTTGAAAGTGATGTGGGAATTGGGTCTAAAAGGCAGGTTGCTGGGTTTAGTTGGGAGAAAACTGGACCAGCATTTTTGCATCAACCAAGACAAACTCCAGTATTTCCTCAGGTAAAAACAAGTTTTAGATCTCTTAACATTAAGTTAAGAAGACAAAAAACTTGATCTAATAGCCCTGATCTCATTTCTGAAGTGGTCTGTGATGTCCTTACATGCATCGTCTGATGCAGGCATGGAGGACTTGTTAAAATCTGTGTTGATTAAAAGATTATTGGCTTTAATAATGAATCATGGGTTATTTTTGTTATCTGTGACGAGGTTTGTGAAGTAGAGTTTTCTTGCCTGTTTTACTGAATTATTGTAGATTTTGAGTTTTTCCCTTAAAATTTAGTGATGTACTGTTAGTTATGCTTTTCTCCATTTCCCCTCTGTTCTCCTGCAGCTTTTTTTTAACTCTTTAACTTCCTGGCATCTCCACGGTGGTCTGGATTTAGTTCTCAGTGTTTTTAAAGTGGAGCTGCCAAGTCAATTGCTGACTTTAGTCTATTGTTAAAATGATCTACTATAAAATACCATGCAGCTGGTCAAATCTGAGCAGAAGTTTGGTCTAAAATGTCAATTAAATTTGGAGCCACTTCAGGATTTTTATATCGCTTCCTCACAGTTCTCACCGGGGCCTCCTATTGGCTAAAACTTGTGATGTAGTGGTCTGACACAACCAGGTCAACAACAGAAGACACACAAGAGGACAGACCATAGGGTAGGACCAGGTCCAATATGTTGTTTAAAACCCATATTGTCTAAAAACTTAAAACTTAAAAACTCGCTGGCGTAGGAATCACAACTGTTGTCAATGTGAAGGTTAAAAGCTGACAGCTGGATGGTGGGTTTGGTGGTCTATAAAATGTGCTGGATAAAACAGGCAGGTTGCTAAAAACGAATGAATGATGCTCAAATAAAGAATGGTTTTATAATTAAATTATTTGTGCTGATATGGATTGTTGAGCAACTGAAGCTGTTCCACCACCTTTTTTACCTCCCCTGATAGAAAATAAAACATTGGGGCTTCTGAGGCTTCACCTCAGCCTTTTTGAGTACTGACAAAAAAAGATTACACACACCTAAAGAGCAGTCTGGCCCGGTCCAGTTCCGGTCACAGGTACAGGTGCTGGTCTCTGCGTTGTAGGTTCCGTGGCCAGTACACTGGTCCGGACACATGGCCTTGGCAATCTCACAGCTGGCTCCGCCCCATCCTGGCTGACAGTGGCACTCACCATGAATACACACCCCATGGGTGGAACAGCTGGGGTCGATGCAGTCCACTGGAGACCGATGTAGAGGAAAGTAATAAATGCCCAAACGGTGCATGTTTGGTAAATCACAGTAAATTCTAGGAGTGAAGACTCGTGATTATTCTTACCTTCCTCACAGTTTTCCCCCTTATAACCAGTATTGCAGATGCAGGCGCCCATAATACATATCCCATGGCCTCCACAGTGGATGTCAATGCACTGATTAGACGGCACGTCGCATTCAGTGCCTTTCCAGCCGCTGTAGCACTGGCAGCGGCCGCGGGAGTACTGGCCATTCCCACTGCACAGCACTGGGCACGAAGCTGCATCAGACACATCGGGAAGACAGTTCCTCACTTACACTTACTTCCTAGTCTGTCACAGCACAAGATTACCCTGAAGCAAGCAGATGTTCACTCAGTCAGAATCTACTCAGTGTACAAATAACCTATTACACATGGATTCATACTCAGTAACCTGCTAGAAAACCACCTCTCCAGAGAGTTAATGCCACATTCTCTACCATGTCTGAGTGGAGAGAGGATGCTGCCCTGTTCTTTAAGGTCTCAGTATAGATTAATCTGGGTGGAACTAAAATGAGATTGATGAATCTGATTGGAATCACCCGCTCTCTCTGCAGGTGAAAGAGATTACCTCTCGAACAGTCAGGCCCCAGAAATCCTGGGAAACAGTGGCAAATTCCTGAGAGACAGTCTCCGTTTCCATGACAATTCTGAGGACACTCCATAATCGACTCTGATTATAAGTGAGACAGAAAGGAAGAGAGAGAGAGAGAAAGAGAGAAGGATTTAGAACTTAATATGACTGAATAACTTCCGCCCAAACATACAGATAATACTAAACCCCCCCACCGCCCCACCCCCACACCCAATCAGCTGTATGTCCATGTGATTATTTACTTCAGGAGTATATGTGTGCACATCGATCAGTAGGGCTGGGTGATAAATCAAATTTTAATCACAATTACGATTTTGGTTTTGAACGATCATAAAAATGAAATGGTCCGAATATTTTGCTCCTTTGCAGTTTAATCTTGTGCTGTTTTCAGTTGCAAATCAAGCGCCACTGGCACAGCTGCGCTCTGCTGCAGACTCTTCCCACAGTCGCAGCCTCTTTGGTTTAATTCAACTCGAGATGCAAATACCTCTGAAGTTATGGGCTGGACACACGTGAGGTAACGTCGCTCGTTCTCCATTAATTTTCTATGTATCTTGATCAATGGGGCGGAAATCGCAGCCCTCCAGCCAAGCGACAGGCAACATTTGTGCATGTGAAATGTTGCGCTTGTTCACGTTGATGTGCGCACAGGGGCAAGAAAATAGAAAAATGTTCAAGTTTTGTGAGTCGCGACTAAATAATCCATCAGCTCCAGAGACAGAGCGATAACAAACGTTATGTAAAGTCCTCTGAGACAACTTTGTTGTGATATAGGGCTATACAAATAAACTTGATTTGATTTTGATTTGATAAACAAATATAACTTGTTTTCTCGCCAAAGACCAGTGCTCAGTTAGCACAGTGAACAACCCGGGATTTAAGAAACTCATCAACACTTTGGACAAACGATATCACTGTCATCTCGTCTGTATGAGTGTCGTGAGGGTGATGTGAAGGACATGGCTACAGTCCAATGTTTCGCCACCGCTACAGACCTGTGGTCAAGCCACACCACAGAGCCAATATGCGCATTTCAACGTGAAAACGAAATGTCTCTAGTCTCTTTTTTTCCAGATCACACTGGGCAGAACATAGCTGCTGCTGGTCTGAGACAAGCAATAGCTACTGAAACCTGGTGGAAAGAAACTAGTTTTTATTACCACAGACAACGCTTCAAAGGCCCATCCCCATGGCTCTGTTTCTTTCTCTAATCGCGTTGGATAATCGCAACAATAATTTCCCATAATCGATCAGCCAACATCGATCAGCTAACATAAATCAGCTAACATCGATGAGCTAACATAAATCAGCTAACATCGATCAGCTAACATAAATCAGCTAACAAGATCAGCCAACATCGATTAGCTAACAAAAAACAGCTAACATCGATTAGCTAACATCGATCAGCTAACATAGATGAGTTCTCATTCCTCCTTCAGGTCTGCAGAACTGCTGGATGTACGTCACTCATTCTAACGTAATGAAAACAATTCACTTCTCATACAAACAAGACCACTTGTTTCTGAATAAATTTTACTAACGCCTGGAATCTATGGAGAAGTAAAAATGCTACAATGAAATAATTAAATAGAATATTAAATAATTACTTAAATGTGTCATTAAATATTAGAATTAAATACATTAATGTGTTACTAAATGTATCACTAATTCATTAAAATATCATTTAATGTATGTAAAAACATATATAATTATTTCACTATTTAATTAATTATTTCATGGTCCTGAGTTGCAGTGCGTCATGAATTTATTTTATCTGTCAACCTAGTCCACCCTTCAAAGAGGGCGTGGCTAATGCTAATGCAGTATGATCCATTTCTTTGGTCCTAAATTGAGAGGCTGGAGAGAGATGATGAATGATTTTTTTCAAGAAGATGGTGAGACATTTTAGAGCTAGCAGATGATTTGGAAGCAGGACCTGCTGACCCAGAGCATGAAGCAAGGAAAGCAGAGAAATTTATTGTTGCTGGACTTGTTTCGTCACTTTTCTACCAAAATATTGAACATAGAATGACTGCAAGTTTAGAAGAAGTACTCCGCTGCTTCTCTGGTGCGGGGCACAACAAGCAGAACACACACCGGGACCGGGCGTTTAGAGTTTGATGTACTGACTGCAGTTCTGGAGCAACAGGTAGGAGTTCTGTTTAAAGCTTTGCAATCAAATCCCCTGCTTCTCTCAGCTGCTCCTTCACCTTGCACGTTGCCTGACATTTTGCAGTTGCAAGTAAAATTTAGTAAAATTTATGGGTTTGTTTAATAGAGTATCTAAACCAACGTAGAGGTGAATAGCACCACACAGTGTATTGGAATGTGTTCACTAGCTTTGCATTGATCCATTATCTGGGGCGTATTTGCCTGGACTTGTGGCAAGGCTAACCAATCAGGCGTCAGGATCCGCCAACTGACTTTGATGGACAAGGTTGACAGATAAAATAAATTCACGACGCACTGCAACACTGGAGCATGAAATAATTAATTAGTGAAATAATTATATGTTTTTACATACAATAACTAGTATTTTAACGAATTAGTGATACATTTAATGACATATTAATGTATTTAATTATCATTTTTATTATTTAATGATACAATTTAGTAATTATTTAATGAACTATTTAATTATTTTATTGTGGTACTTATATTCCTCCATAGAATCTTATGGCTTATACAGTAGCTGAACTTTTTCACTCCAAGGAAAAATATTTTATAATAACCTACATAATGGTGTAGAACTGAGTAAATACATGACATGTTTTAGACTCTATTACTGAGGCTCAACAGAGACCAACAGCTCTTCTAAAGCTTTTTTATTCTTCATATTAATGCGGTGAGTCTAAGATCAGTATGTATTTCTAACAGCCCTTAAAACTGAAAATAAACTCACAGCTTTTAAGATTTAATTCACTTTCTACATTTTCCTAAAAATATGAGGCAACCGAATCCTCGGTAAAGAGATCTGGTCCTGCAGACATGTCTCACCTATGACGATGGTGTTGTAGGAGACTTGTTCTGTGTTACGCCCATCATTGTAAAACGCCAGATGCCAGATGCCTGTGTCCAGATACTGGATGAAGCCAGCCTCGTGCACGTTGACTGAGCGCGTGTGTCGACCGCTCCTACTGGACTCTTCATCAGGATAACCAGCCAGGTGTGCATATACCAAGTCTGAGTCGCTGAGTGCTCGTTTGTCTTTGGAAATAAGACGACTGCCGTCCAGCAGCTCCACAAAGTCGTACTGAAACACACGAACGGAAACGTCAGTCACAATACATTGATATTTTTATGTATGTGTATAGATA
>JBAMHW010000004.1:3642864-3657371 GCA_037177495.1 Rhadinocentrus ornatus
GTCTTTGGACAGCTCTTTGGTCTTGGCCATGTTAGTAGTTGGAGTCTTACTGATTGTATGGGGTGGACAGGTGTCTCCATGCAGCTATCAACCTCAAACAGGTGCTTCTAATTTAGGATAATAAGTGTAGGGCAGGTGGACTTTTTAAAGGCGGACTAACAGGTCTTTGATGGTCAGAATTCTAGCTGATAGACAGGTGTTCAAATACTTATTTGCAGCTGTATCATACAAATAAATTTGTTAAAAAAATCCTACATTGTGATTTCAAGATGGGTTTTTTTTTTAGATTATGTCTCTCACAGTGGACATGCACCTATGATGAATATTTCAGACCGCTCCATGTTTCTAAGTGGCAGAACTTGCAAAATAGCAGGGTGTTCAAATACTTATTTTCCTCACTGTAACTATAAAGAAGGATGATCATGCGTCAGCATCGTAGAAAAATTAAGGAAAATGAAAATTCCATATAACAAAGGGACGTAAACATGATCTGGACAGGAAACAAAGAACTCTGACTGTGTACAACTGAATAATATACAAATCTGATTATTAATGAATCAAGTCCCCTCTACATCCAGATTATACTAAATATTATAAGTGTTATTATTAAAGACGCATTATTTCGGTCTTCTGTTGATGCTGGAGAAAATGAATGTCTCTTTACAGGAAGCTGAAATCTGGTGTGTGGTTACTGCATCAGTAGTTTAAGCTTCTTCTTCATGATGGCTGCTGTCAGATCTGATGCATATTCCAAGGTGGACAAACATCATGCCTGATTCCTCAGACCGGTCTGCCATAACTGAACCGGGAATTTAACTTCAGTGATTCCAGATATTTACCTCAGTTTTATTTATTTGCTCTTTTAGAAAAGAAAAAAAAAAAGTCAGCAAGGATAAAACATCCCATCTTACCGCCATGAGCAATACTTGGAGGACTTCTTGAACTTAAAGGCAGAGCGGGACAGGGTATTCCTCGGCAGCGGCCTGGTGGGGGGGGAGTAGACGGAGCCTGTTGCCATGGTGTAGCCAGGAGTGGCCGTGGAGAAGAGGGGGGTGGTTCCTGTACCGGTTTTAAAGAGGAAATGCCTGAAGGGCAAAAGAAGAAGAAAAAAGCAGGTGAAACAACTTTTCATCAGGTTTATTCTTCTTTTCATACAAAAACAATGAAATCAGCTAAATGACCAACAGTAGCACCCGATGGGGCCCCCTAGTGGCTGTGGCAGGTAACTTTGCATGTTTTGATTATAACTACAGGTTAAGTACTGCTAACTAGTTCCCCTACATACCATAGTACAAACTATATTCATGTTCAAGACTACGTCCTCTCTGCAGGACTTACTGCTCATTTTCCGATGTTCAGCCGGAATCTGAGTTTCTCTGTGTGGTTGTTCACATTAAAGTCTACAACCCTGAAGTGATGCAGTGCACCTAAAGTGTGTTGAGTGGTAAATATGGAGGCTACACATGTTGATGTGACAAAAAAAGTTGGATTTGAGCCTTTTTTTGCTGCATTTTTGCCTGCAGTGTGAATGTAGCCTAAGATGATCCTTCTGCTAAATCTACAGTATTTTCTTCAGAGAAGTTATAAATACAAACAATCTGCAACAGTGGTCATGTTTCTATTACTGGACCCGACCAATGGAAAGAAAAAAATAGGATGTGATTAATCCCCTTAGATCCTGAGATTTTTTCTTAAGCAGGTAACCCCAGAGAACAACGCCGTAAGAACTCAGGATGAAGTCTGCAGAGCCAGCTGGGAGGACCAGAGGGGTGACAAAGCTTTATTTCCCTCATTAAGCAGACAAATGAAGTGTTTGTTCTCTTTTCTTTTTATTCCAATCAGCATCTTTTATCAGAAGCGTGACGACCTCCTCCCAACCGTCCTGAACTCATCTCACTAATTCATTCAGTTTATTCTTCTGAAGAGTTTAGAACGAGAATAAAATTCAACAATATTCACAGGAATGTCTGAGAAATGCTGGAGATTACTAATGATGATGATGAAGATGATTGGTCAACAGTTTCTAGACATCTTTCACCAGAATATTTACCCCTAACCCGACAGGCCTCATTGATCCATCTGAAAGTCAAGAAACAGTAAAAAGCAAACAAACCTTTCTTTCTTTAATAGTGTTTTTTTTTTTTTTTTTTAAATTCCCTACAAGACGTGAATCAATTAGTCTCTAAACTGGAGACAATTGCCGCCACATATATGTATGCCAGCAGCAATTACCAAGGTCACAATGTCTAATTAATGATGAGGCCTAGCTAACAAGCATCTATAATTACAAGTAGACTGCTCTCTAACAAGGCTGTGTGATTAACAATTACAACCTATTATAACAAGGGCCCCTCAGTTAATACCTGCCACAAGGCAGCATGTGAAGGGAGGGAGAACAAAAGAATGCAAGAGTCAGAGGTGGAGAAAGAGGTGGAGGGCGGCTGTTGTCTGTTTGCTCAATGCTTTCACATATTTAATGAAATCATGGAAAGAGCGTCCAGGACAAATCACACTTCCGTCTTTTCATCATCTCTGTTAGAAAGATGAACTTCTGCAGTCATGACGTATCATGTTGGTATGAAATAAACAGCCTTGACAGTTCAACAAACAGAGAAAAACCTGAAGTTCTCTGACTAGCGGAAAACGTAGCTTTGGATGGGTCATTTACAGCAACAGTTGTGGAGAGATCATCTGCTTGTCACAACAGGGAAGTTGCCCCCTAATGTGAAAATCACATGGTAATAGCCCCAGAAAAGCCGAGCGTGCACACGGACGGTTTAATGACAACGACTCTGCTGCTCACCTGATATCATCCGGTTTAACAGGTTCGTGGCAGTCTGGGTTCCAGGATGGAACACAAATAACTTGCCTCTCTTTAGTCTTTTCAACCAGTGTGACACATGAAACAGAGACCAACCAACAAACCAGCAAACAAGAGTTTCCGTGAGAAAGACACGACAATATTCAGCTGTTTCTTTACGATTCTTTAACTTTCACAGACAAATCTTACATTTAACCTACAATGAAAAATAAGAGATGGTCCTAATAAAATATGTCAATAATAATTCCTTATTAAAGCTGAATAAATCACAGCTTGTTTTAATGAATAAATAAATCAATACATGGACCGGGCATTGTGAGCAGATGTGCAGTTTCCCCAGTTTTAGCTTTTTGTTTGGTGAAATGATCCTAAACATCAGACTGCAGCTAATCTCCATTTATTAGAAAGTTCAGTTTCATTCAGCTTTATTTGTACAGCACCAATTTATATGTTAGACAAGACAAGTTCAAGCCAATTCAATGTAATCCAACTTAAACACATTAGTCTAATTTATTATTACTGTAGGTGGCTGTAGATGTCTCACAAGTCTGGACTAAACTGGCCGGGGGTTAAAAACTGAAAAAATAAACAAGTGGGTTGACTGGAAGTCAACACATTTACTGGGTCTGAACTGTGTTTTCAGTTTTACCTGGATAAAAATCTCTTTACTAAATAAATACATAAAAACAGTGATGGTTCATTCTCAAAAAATATGCTTTACTGGTAAAAGTACTCAAAAAAGATGATGTGAAATGTCCAACATAACCAGGTTTAGTCTGATCCAGCTGTTAGTTTAACTGCTGCTTCATGTAAACCAAGCACAGCTGAGTTCAGGGACTTCAAGGAAAAATCCGCTCACGGGGCCATCAGTGGTAGAGATGGGTGCAACACATTTGTGAATGTACGGTGGCCGTCAGAGGCCAAACGTCTTCAAGACATAATCATGTTTTCATGTGTGAGTGGATCCGGGGTTAGGGTTCAGATTTGGCCTTGATTGCACCGATGACTGCTCTACAGGTAACTACGGGTGTACTGTCTTCTTCTATGGTGCTTTTAAGGTGTTACCTTTTCCCAAACGGAGCTCTAGCTCCTATCAAGCAAAGCTGCTACTGCAGTTTTAAAGCTCGTTTGTCCTTCAGAGACACCGTAGGTAGAATGGAGGCAGCTGCATGTATGTGGCAGGTAAATATAAATGCTTCATTCTAAGAGAATAAAAACATAACCGTTATTTTAGTGAAGTATTATATAGCTATAGACACAGTATTAACCCTTAAAACTAGATCATTTCAGCCCCATAATCTGACAAGTGAGGCTCTCCTGAAAACATCACGTCTGCATGCTGACTGGGATTAAAAGGTCCGGCTACAGCAGGCATTTTACAACAGCTGGATCAAAAATAGTAGAAATGGTTTAGAGTTTTAAGGGTTAATAAAATATTAAAGTCTTCTGTCATTGATTTTGTTACACATTTTACCTTTAATTTAACCCAGAGGGGAGCATGTGCTCCTTACATTTTTAATGTTCTATTAATATTAATCCATGTTCACACGGCTGGATTAAAAAGAAAAAAGACGGTCGGCAGCTCGAGGTCAGTGTGACGCTGCCACGAGCCGCTCGCCTCCTCATCACACAGAGACATGACTGTTAGCAGTAGTAGTAGTAGTAGTAGTAGTAGTAGTAGTAGTAGTAGTAGTAGTAGTAGTAGTAGGGGCGGCGTGGCTTGGCAAGGTAGAGCGTCCCCGAGGGTTGCCGGTTCGATCCTCAGCCAAGTCCAGTTCATGTCGAGGTGTCCTTGGGCAAGACACCGAACCCCTAATTGCTCCTGATGGGTCGTGATGGCTCGTGGTGAGCACCTTGCATGGCAGCTTCCGCCATCAGTGCGTGAATGTGTGTGTGAATGGGTGAATGTGATGTGTACTGTAAAGCGCTTTGGATAAAAGCGCTATATAAGTACGGACCATTTAGTAGTAGCTCGAGGTCAGTGTGATGCCACGAGCCGCTCGCCTCCTCATCGCACAGAGACATGACCGTTAGTACTAGCAGCAGTAGTAGTAGTAGTAGTAATAGTCTCAGCAGCAGCAGTAGTAACAGTCTCAGCAGCAGTATTAGTAGTAGTAATAGTCTCAGCAGTAGTAGTAGTACTGCCGGTACATACTACAGGGTGAACATGCCACATCTGGACATGGGAGACAGAAACCTGCATCCATCCATCCAGTCATAAAGAGGGAAAGAGCTTACTGGTATGACAAAAGAAGCTGCTGCAAGGAAAACTGTGGAATTCCAGACTTTTTTATTTCATCGAGTATAAATGTTCCAGAAATCTGATGAGCCCTTCTTCTTCTGCACAGTGGCAGGTGTAGAAGAGGAAAATAACGTGGTGCATGATTTGTCTCCTGTTAGGTAGAACTTGTTGACCTGTGCCGGAACCTGCTCCGGCTTCAGGGAAAATGTGAAAAATTCTGGGAAAGGTTCATACGAACACAGAATTTTCAATTAAAACAAAATACTTAGTGTGAAACGGGAATTCCAGACCTTTAAATTATATATTTGGCTCTGAAAATGCTTTGAAAAGACACCGAGGCTGGAGATTGGACAGGACAGGACAGCAGATATCTGTACACCTCTGTAGCTGTGAGTCCATGGAAGCAGAATGGGAATCTGGGAATAACGAGGGGACATGACAGGAAGCTGAGAACGGCTTTAGTCCAACTAATCTGATCATATTAAAACCCTTTAAAGTCTACAACCTGCATCTCCATCACATTAGTACTAGTTACAATAACACAAGGAGGACCAGGACAATGCTGGTGTGTGTGTGTGTGTGCTTGCATGCCATGACAAAAGTAAAGACAACAAAATGGCTATGACTAATCCTTGGACTGTCGATGTATAAAGTATAGCTGACATGTCCAACATGATGACAATGGCCAGTGAACAAAAGAACAGCCTCTTTTATTTATTTCCTCACACACACACACACACACACACACACACACACACACACACACACACACACACGCACACATACACTGCCTGCAAGAGTGTGTGGGATCCTGTGGAAAGCCAGTAGATCCCTCCGTGCTTCACTTCAAGCAGAGATCATAAAAACCTACAGTTGCCATAAACGTGGGACCGACTTCCAGTGAAATAAAGCATCTGTGCTCTGGTACTCTATGCTAGATCCGACACATATCAGTAATGATGATATATTTACATTAAAAATCCCTTGCTTGCATAACAGTGTTTGACTGACATCAGCACCTGTTCAATCCAAGCAGTTTCTGAGTCGGAACAGCTGCCAGCACACGTGTTTGAGTACGCTTGTCTCTCTGTTCATGGGAAGATTATTTGTCTAGAATATGGATATATGCAAGATTACCACCTCCAAATGAGGAAATTCCTCCTCTGCTGACACATTTCACCCAGTCCTCCCTTTCATGTCCTAGACTAAATACATTACATACCTGTCTCCTGCTACACACATATTGTCATGTCTCTCTCTCTATGTTTTGTTTTAAACATAATGTGGACTCTGGTGTCCTTGTACAGCAGGTATAAAAAGTGGGTCAAAGAGAGGCTGGGACTGAACCAGGGCTGGCTGCATTAGGAGGCTGCAGCCTCTCTATGTGGCGGCTGTTATACCAGGTGAACTAGTCTTGCTGTCTGGTAAGACTGACAACATTTCAGCTCCACATTCAGATGCTAGGCTCAGAATGTGGTGGAAACATCATGAAAACATGGATCCATCCTGCCTTGAATCCAAGCTTCAGGCTGCTGCTGGTGTAATGGTGATATTTGTCTGTCTGCATGTTTATTTCTAAGTGTCGCTTGTGCTCAGCTCTCTGTGGGTCAGGGAACAACACAGAAAAAATTTATCCAGTCAGCAGGAAACTTCGCTCCAGTTTTAGTAAAAGAAGCAAACATTCAGAGATGACGTTTACCTGGTTTCCAGAGGCACATTGCTGCCCAGCACCCAGCTGTCTTGCAGCGGGACGCTCTCGGGGGGCGTGGTCTGCAGCTCGGCTGGTGATTGGCCGGCCACAGGGGCCGGGCTTCCAGTGGGGGGCGTTAGTGATCGCGACTGGCCAACGTGGAGCGTGGAGCCCAGGGCCTGGTTGAGGGCTGTTACTGATGGCTGCTGGCGGTGAGGTGGGGGCACCGGAGGCAGGGTGGATCCATGATGATTTGATGGTTGTTCTGTCAACAGCAGCACAGAGGAGTGATTAAGGAAGGTGACTTTGTTTTTCAGTAATTCAGTTTTCCAGAGAAACTTTATAAACATATATATATTGTGTAAGTGCAGCCTGTCCAGGTAATGAGCAGAGCTAGAATGTTAAAGTCAGCCTCAGCTGACTGTGGAGACGTCAGTCTGGGGTCTGGGCCGGTTGGAACTGGTGAGAACTGTAACTCAACACTGTACTCAGCTCAGCCAGGCTGAATACTGATCAGTGACTAGCCTTAACACAACATTGCTAGGTTTTTGGAAAAATATTTACTTGGAGCTGCTCCTGCTTCAACTTTTCCTGGTTGTTTTCTTTCCCAGTGCCTCTTTGCTCCCTTGTCTGTCCCTTCGGGTTCTCTGAGGGAAATGAACAGCAATGCTAGATTTAATTTGCATACAGAGCATCAAATCTCCATTTCCCATCTCTGCTGCCATCACTGGAGAGCAAAGCAGGAGGAGAGAGTCCACGTATGGAAGGAGGAGGAGGAGAGGAAGCACGGCTATGTGCTGCACTGCCAGCAGAGTAACTGTTCCAGAAATGCAAACCTACAAGCTCAATGCTGAATAACACACACACACATTTCTGGCAGAGTTCTCAGGCATCATTAACAGAACTATATTTTTGTGCCATCACTGCAAATCTTAATACCTTTCACACACAGATGCAGACGAGCAGCATCGCTCAGGGCAGCGCCCGCCTGATGAAGAATATCAATACCAGTAACCGAGAGAGAAAATATGAAAACACCAACATGGAAGTTCAAGTCAAATCACGGCAGATGTTTATGTGAGGAGACGAAGCCCACAGGGATGGCATTACATCAGGTCACATCCAAGCAAAACATGCTGTCTGCTGGGACGTTTCTGACGTGATGGAGGAGTATAAAATGCCTAGCGATGGGCTGCTTGCTTCAGTGTTGAACTGCTATAATGAATTAGATTTAACTGGATAAAAATGAATTTAGCTGTGTGTGTAAAAGAGGACTTTTGTTGTGATGGAGGCTGTAGAAATAAAACTAAAACACTGTTGTGGTTCCTGCTCCGGTGTGTGGCACTGGTGGGCATGCCTGTTTCCCCGGCAATTGGATCCTCACCTGCACCACATTCTGCAATCATGCAGCGAGTATTTAAGACCAGCTCAGCCTTCATGTCTCTGCCAGATTCTTGATTTACTCAGTGTAAACAGCTCTCGGCCATTTCAAGATTTTGTGACCATCTTTGCTAAACTAACTCTTTTTAGTTCTGCTCTAACCAGAGATCCCGTCAGTCTGCCGATCACATCCTCCTCTGGTCATTCATCCTTTGATCCCCCAAATAAACTCTTTACTCATTTCCATTCCAGTGTCTGCGCTTGGATCCTGTTTTCCACCTTGACTCGCAACAGACACTACTTTTATCAGGCCAATCAGTTCCTTTAGCAGCAGCCTCCGCAGGTCCTCTGGAGTTAAGGAAATGACCATCAGAACGAACCCTGCTCCACGTTCTGATGTCTAAACAAACATTTCATTCCACCAAGATTCTTTAAATGAATGGACCTCCTGCTGATAAGAATTGACTAGAATGCATCTCCCTGATGCTAATCCCTCCTGTTCAGGATTATCCAGATCTGGATAATCCTGGTTAGTTAGTAGCCAGAATAAAAAGATTGATCAACTTGAGATCTAGAGCCAGAAGATGAGTGGCTTTCATCTCTCACCACTCCACCTGTTTCTTAAGAGTGTTTCTCTGTGAGAAAGGCAGCTGTACATTACTCTCTGATCCCAAGTCAAGGACGTAAAGCAACTGTACACACACATTTACACACTCAAACACATCCTTGTGCTTCAACACACACTTTCATCATCATTCAGGACTGATGCTCATCCAGAGGAATAAATACAGCTGATAAACAAATGCTTGGTAAGAATGTGAGTTCTTCACATGAGCTGCGAGTGTTTTCATTGTGACTGATTGGCTCCAACATGCCTTCAGTATCACGGCATCGCTCCTTTTCACTGCCTTCTTCCTTCTCTCATCACACATTTATTTATTTACTTTCCTACACTAACTAGTATAAACATCAGCATTTCCACAAAGCATCAAATCATCATTTATTTGCCAAAAAAACTCCATATTGTTCAGATCTATTTAATAATTTACATCAGCAGCCGTCGGTTAATGCTCTTCATCTGAAGCAACACTGAGAGAAGAGCTCTGGTTGAGCTCGTCAACACATCCAGCTTCAAGCATGAGTTTTCTGCTGGTGCGCATGCTGTCCTGCAGCTTAATCACTCTACAACACTGGGTGGAGTTTACTTCTGTTATATCTGCCTCCAAAAATAATCCCTCCACGTTTTGGTGGTGGAGCTAAATACATGTTGCCTGAGACAGGGATAACTTTCTGTTTGGCCTGTTTCTTCCATCTGCACATTCTTTCCCTCCCTTTTGGTCTCCGAGCACTGAAAATGAAAACTGAAACATTTCTTTTAGCAAGCAACAAACCCGTGCTAGAGGTCACAGTGAGTTAAAGAAGAACAGGATGGAAGAGAACAGACAGAACAGGAGGTGACAGAAACTAAATGAAGAGCTTCGTCAGTCTGAGGAGTTTAGATAAGGCAGAAAAGCAACAACATTGAGGCGACGGCGGCCACAACAACAGGCCGAGGCACCGTCAGGACGGGAAGGAGGGATTCAGAGAAACGGAGTCATCTACACAATGAAAGAGGTCAGAAGAAGAGTTAAGACTCGTGTTTCTTCAAGCATGAAAACTCATTCCACCTCTGGACTCCCAGCCAGGAGACGGGAGTCAGGGGCGGGGTTAGAAAACATGGTATCACATTTAAAAGAAATAAACAAGCAAACGTATCAATACATATAAATAAAACCAGAGGCGTGAGTCATGACTTCATCTCACCTCCACTGAGACACACATATCATGAAGATGTACATGAAGCCAGATGTGCTCCAGGTATACCTGAGATGCTCCCCTAATTTGGAAACCTTTGATTGGCTGAGCTGCCATTATGTTACACTGTGATTGGCTCAGAGCTGTTAGAAATCTGAGTTTACTGGATTAGAGTCTCAGAGAATCATCACCTTCTCTGGTCTTTACTTTAGAACCAATACATGCCCCCAATAACCTTAACACAGGAAGAAGGACCCTACGTCTACTCAGCTGAGAGTCTTTACAGTTTGACTCTGGGACACATGGTCATGGACCAGTTTCTGACTGAATCAGTGGCTGCAGGGCGTCCAGGTCCCGAACAGATCATCACCCCTCCACCGCGTGACAGTTGCTATGAAGCTGTTCAGATGCAGCTGCTGTTTCATTTTTAGAGCTGTGAAGAATCCGTCTCGTTGGGGAAGGACAGATCTTAAATAGCATGGAAATGGACTTTAAGTCTTTCCACATCACTGGGAAACAACAAACTTGTCCAAAGACCATAAAAGACGTCTTTCCACCGTGCCCTATTTTAAGACACACCTGAATGCTCCAAACCTGCAGACTGACAACATTTAGTTTGTATAGAACTTCAAACTTGATAATAAGTTAACCCTTAAAACTACGAGTCATTTCTTTTCTCCACCTGTTTTTTGTATATATATATATAATATATATATATGTGGAGCTTTTAATCCCAGTATAAACCAGTCTGTAACAGTATCAGATATAGCAGCATAAAGGCCGATCAGAAGAAGAAAGCAGAATTTATTACTAACAGAACTTTGTAGAAATAACAAACAGATCAACGGTGACCAAGCCTTTTCTCATCTGCACATCATTCTCTCAAGTCTTGGCTTTCAGGAGAAAAAATAGAAACTATTTCCATGTTTCCACTCTTTCCTCATTTCCAGTTATTTCTGCTACTATTTACCTGCTATCCTCACATAACCAACTCCAACTTAGCTGCTTTGTGGCGCCACTGTGCATCAGAAACGTGGATGGATCACTTATTGTGGCTTTACCATATACTCTCTGAATAAACACTACATTTTGTGGCTGGATTGCATGGGCATTGCTAGACATACTGCTGTACAGGGGCACAGGCCCCCATTCCTCAGATCACTTTTTAATAAAAAGAACATATATAGAAATAGAATAGAAAAGCATACATAAATAAGTAAAAAAATAGAGATATAAAATACATAAAGATATAAGAACGCGTCTATATTTACAGAAAATGAGAGAATTCCCAGCAAACAGTAATGTTTACAGGCTGGATAAAGTCCTACTGCAAGGATGGAGGTCTGTGTGAGAAGGTGTGAATCTTCAGTGTGTGTGTCTGTGGAGGGTTGGGTGCTTGTGTGCGAGTACTGTAGTGGGGGTAAGTGTAGAACTACAGGGGGCTATCCCTTCCACAGCTCTCTGAGTCTTTCTGTGGTGGTAATAATGTTCCTTTCTAGCTTTCCTGATGGAAGCAGTACTAACAGGGCATTGCCTGGGTGGGCATTCAACTGTATAGCAGGTTATTGTGTTAAAAGCGGTCAGGTGACGTCTTTTTCACCTCTCAGATGAATTTGGACATTTGCTTTGACAATCCAGAACAATAAAAGTCATATAGTCCGACTTCAGTTATATTTATTTATATAAATTTATAAAATATATTATTATAAGTGATTGTTGGATATAATTATGTTAAAAAAAGATGTTGGAATTTATTCTCCAGTAAAAGTTGCTGAGTCATGTACTGAACCTGCAACCTGGCTGGGAACTTTTTCTCCACCGTGTCTATAACATGCAAGAAGAGCATGCTTCTGGTGAAGGGTACCCTGAAAACTCACATTATTGTCATATTAAGAAACTGCCCTTTTCAAGGTAATGTAATTTATCATATGACATTAAGTGAGACTCGTCTGCACCAACAGTAGGTCATAATAACCAGACTCTGTCTTATTCATCCTTCATTAAGGCCTTAACACCTTTTTTTAATAAATCATTTTTAACCCAGGATGACTGCGTTTTAGGTCTGTTGCCTTCAGCTTCTCAGGTAGAGCAATGACAGCGGCATCTTCCCAATCCTGAAATTCCAGGAATCCAGTAATACCATGTCCTGGTTGATCTCTGGGAAAAGGATAAAATATCCACATAAAGCTGAGATGTATATCTCAGAGAGAAATTATTAGCGGTAACATCTTCGATGAAGTTCTGATCGTAATTAATCATGTTGTTCTTAAATAAATCCCAATGTGCTGTTGGTATTGGCTCCGACTGTGTCGATCCAGGTGAGCTGCTCACCTCTTCTAACAGTTCTGGAAGCAGCTGCTTCGCTTTTAATTTTCTCGCCTTTCTTTTCCGGTAGTCTGTTTCTCCTTTATCTGGACAAATGGGACTTTTCCTGCTTCCTGTGACTGTCCGATGGCTACCGGCAGGATACGTACTCAGGTGGAACTCCTGGTGCAGGTGCGGACTGAACCATTGTGTGCTGTTTTAAAGTTTAAAGTCTGAGAGGGGCTTCAGACACCATCCAGAATTATTGTAAATGGAGAATCCATGAAACTGCATTACTTGAAATATATTAGACAAAGATGACTTCTGTCCTTGTTACTGTTAAATCGTTTTATTCCTCACTTCTTAACTCCTGAGATTAAACCGACGCCTATGCTGGATTGTAAACCTACTGGACGGGATTTAAATGCCTGAAAAACTTCTGTAAATCACCTAAAGGGAAAGCTATCCATCACAATTTACCCCACAGAGCTACACGCTAAGACAATGATGATGATAAAGGAGATAATGCTCAGGGAGATCTGCTGGAGTTTTAAGGGTGAATAAGATCAGCTCCAGCTTCATGTTTGCAGCCTGGGATCTTTCATGTCATTTTCATATTTACCGTGGTCATCGCTGTGAAAAACTGTCTGTGTTCAGATCGCCTGCAGAACTGGAAACTCCTGCAGCTGGTTTGTTGACATCACTGCTTTATGCTAATTGGCTTGAATCTTATCCTCCACAACCCGGGGTCATCTGGAAATAAGCTACAGCACAAGCTCCTTCCCATCCACACTAATAATACTAATTATCTGAGCGCAACATGTACTAAATTCCAATATACACACACAAAATACACACACGAGAAACATATAAATTCGCTGAGATAGTGTGTGGAAATAATAAACATGGAACACTTTTATTATCTTGGCACAAGTATGAGATCAACAGGAAGATAAAAAAAGGCTAATTTTGTGATGATTAAACAAACAAAAATATGAGGATAAATACACAATAATAATAAGATAATAAGTCCGACTGCCTGAGTCATTATGAACACTGAAAACACACAAAAAGCTGGATTATCATGATGACTAAGCATAGTCATCATGATAATCCAGCTTTTTGTGTGCTTTCAGTGTTCTCTCTCCTTAACTCTTTAACCCTTATTAACTCTGGCTTCTTAAAGCCGTTGCTGTAAAATTGATGTTTTACGGCTGCTGCACGTGGCAGCACACATCACCTTTTAATGTGAAAGAGAAACTCTAAGAAAGAAACAAAAAGTGACAGACGAGGAGCCTTTGAGGCGAAGTGAGAGCTGAAGGAAGAAAGGAAGAGGAAGCATGAAATAAAAAAAATTATGCGATGCTGCAACAAAGAGGACGGAGAGAAGAAGAAAAACGGTAACAAGCCGTAACAGACCGGCCCGGACTTCAGGACCATTTTAATCCTCTTAGTCACAAGTTGTCCTGAAGTGTCTGCAGGGCCGTTAACATGATGATATCTTTCCATAAATCAAAGCCCACATCCCCTGATGAAGATTAGGTTTTCTTTATGTCTTCAATCTTTTCTGGTTATTTTCTGACAAAAACAGAACTTTAAATTTGAGAAAATTCTTGGGATTATAAGCTCAAATGTCCACTCTGGACATCTTGTACATCAACAAAAAGCATCTTAATATGATTTAGCTGGTGTATGTAGCAGATTGTAGGTGGAAAAGACTGAATTAATCATAAACCAGCAACCTGAAAAAAAGGAAAAAAAAAAAAAAGAAAAAAGAAAAGAAAAGAAAAACCTAATCAGAACAGAGAAGAAATAAGCAGTTATTTACAGTAATCTTTACAGTCATTTATTAGGACAAACAGACAAGATTTATTGTTTATAAACCTAGTCATAAAGCTCTATAATTTTCCTATAATTCAATATTCTTAGGAATCCTGTGTTATTATCCTACATATTTATCATCCTATATATCCATCCAAACAGAGGTCTGTTAGAAAACCCCTGACATTTCTCCTTTTTTTGTTTTCTGAATAACAATATCCGTATCTAATGAACCATGAAGACTGCAGAGAGAAGGCAGACAATCAGGATTACCATCAGACTGCCCTCCCCTATTTAACTTCTACAAGGGTGACGGAAAAATTCGGTTAGCAGTGTTCTGGTCTGGGGAAAATAAAAGAAAATAAAAGAAAAGAAAAGAAAAGAAAATAAAATAAAATAAAATAAAATAAAATAAAATAAAATAAAATAAAATAAAATAAAATAAAATAAAATAA
>JBAMHW010000004.1:3773268-3790666 GCA_037177495.1 Rhadinocentrus ornatus
CCTCCCAATCACGCCCCTTCAGGTCTCGCTGTCATTGCCCACGTGAGCATTGAAGTCCCCCAGCAGAACGAGCGAGTTCCCGGAAGGAGTGCCCTCCAAAACCTCCTCCAAGGACTCCAAAAAAGGTGGGTCCTCTGAACTGCTGCTTGGTGCATAAGCACAAACAACAGTTAAACCCGTCCCCCCACCTGTCCTCTCTCGAGGACAGTGGTTCCAGAGGCTCTTTCCCTGCCAGAGAGGACGATTACACGACATTTCTCTTTTATTCTCATTAGAAGTCTGTACTGCAACCACTTACCTGTATGCATTTAGTGATCATTTTTGGAGACGGTGTGACACCTAAGTGCACCACTGCAAATTTCAGTTTGCATAGTTACCTTTCATTACAATATTAAATCATCTAACGTTGTTTACAGACCAAACAACCTACTTCAGGTTACACTGACTGTGATGGCCGCTGGGCAGCCACACACTGAGCCCGGTATGGTAACTCTTTTTCTTTATTTCATTTAATTCAAAAGACACTTTATTTGTTATATTTTTCATTTGTTTAATATCTCACACTTGTATGTATTTGGCGGGGGTGGTGAACTAATTGGGTGCACACTTTTGGTAACTCATTCTTGACACCTGGTTAATTTGGTTTACTTTCAGTTAATATGTATTTTCTTAGAGTTACCAGTTCCTGGGGAAGTTGCAGTGTGGGGGAGGCCCAAGCCTACTAAGAGTCCCAGCTGAGTTGGATCTCCTTGACGAGGCTTCAGCCTAACTGGACTTATCCACTGAACATAGGATAGTGGGAGAGGGGTTTAGATTTTCTATTATTTTGTAAAACTTTATTTGTTCTTGTAGAATTATGATTATTTAGATTTCTGTTTCCCTAATGAGTTAAGAGTCTAAATTGCTTGTTTTGTTGTGAATTAGTTAAGTTTATTAAGTTAGTTGAAGATGGTTATGTTGCGTTTTTTCCCTCTTGTGTCAAAATGGTCTGATTAGCCAGAATATAGCTTCCCTTGTGTGTCAGTTTGTTAGGTCAGTTTGTTTTCAGTTCCTTATGTTGGTGTTCGGTTTATTTGACCTCTTTTATGGGCCCAGAACCTTTTACTTTGAAATTTGTATTTTTGTTTGTTTTTGTTAAATTAAATGTCAAAAAACTTTTTCTCTTCGTCCTTGGCCTCGGTCCCTGACACTGACTGAAAAACCTGGCAATGACTCAAAAAGACATTAATATGCCTAATAATTAATATGCTTGTGTATCAGTCTGCCAAACCTGGTTCTAATGAGACCAGGTGTAAAGCCTACATGAGACTTTTCTGGTACATTCCCCGGAAGTTTAGGAGACATTGGACTCGCACCGGCTGCTCCACCTGGCTGCACAGACACATTTACAGACTCTGAGTGAGAAGTAGATGCAGGCTGGGAAATAAGATGCCATCTGTTTCTCCTGATGACACCAGAGGAAGTGTCCACGAGATATGACCAGGATGTGGAATGAGTAGACACTACAGTCGCAGACGACTTTGTATCGGTCACCCAGACCTGTTGTCTGGGAATCAGGGGACTCAGATCTCTTACACGATGTCTAGTGTTAAAAGATGCAGTCTCTTTTGATCTCCTTTCTTTTTCTTTGCTGGCAACTCTCTGTCCGTCCGGAAGATCCGGCTTGAGCAAAGACGGAAGCTGAGGTATTGGAGTACGAAGCCTCCTCCCCATTAAAAGCTGTGCTGGACTGTACCCACAGGACAATGATGTAGATCCATAAGAGAGCAGGGCAAGGTAAGGATCTGGAGCCTTCTTTAACAGTCTCTTTACAGTTTGGACATGATGTTCAGCTTCTCCATTGCTTTGAGCAAACCTAGGACTGCTGGTGTTTGAACCCATAGGCTGCTGCGAAGTTTACAAACTGCTGGCATTAACACAGTTTTTTTTTCTTCAAAGATCTTGCTCACTGGCTCTAAACCCAGAGAAACTGTCTTATTATACGTTTGGGAACACTACGACTGATAACGAGGGGGCTCGGAACTTTATTAAGCTTGAGAACATCTTCACAACATCCCGTTCCACAACTGTTTCCGGTCTAACCTCTTTCAGTGTAAAGGCTGGCTGAAACATGCTGGCTATCACCACAGAAACCACATGCAGTCCAGGCCTCTTTCTCCATGTCTGGTCCTGCTGCAGGGCTGCGTCTCATGTAAACAATCAGGAGAGAGTGGGTCTAATTAAATGCAGAGAAGTTTTTTATCTGGCTTTTAAGAAAAGAAAAAAAGGAACCAGTATTTTTCTTTGTCTGTCGAAAAACTAAACAAAAAATCATGCAGTCTGACTAGAGAACTGCTAAACAGAGGAATTGGCGCTGAATGGAGAGCAGTCCCAGGCTTTTATGGTGGAGCCAAATTAGGTCCATCCAGAAAGAGCGCCCGGAAAGAGAGCACAGTTTAGAAGCTTCTCCTCAGAGCTTTGTTTACATGGGCTGATGAGACGACTGGTGAGAGGGAGGGGGGTGTTGCTGTCCAGGTGTCTGAGAGCCTCCTCTCTGTGTGGGGGGTAGAGGAAGTGGGTGTAGAATTTGTTGAGGTCATCAGGCAGACTGTCTGTGGTGCTGATGGAGCTGGAGCTGCTCCTGTAGTCTGTGATGTGCTGCAGACCTGCCACATGCGCCTGGGCTCAGCTGTGAAGTAGAAGTTGTCCAGCTTCTCTCTGTATTGCCTCTTGGCTGCTCTGATGGCCTTGCTCAGTCCGTACTTTGTAGCTTTGTACTCAGTACAAAAGTCTCATTCCTACATATACATGCAGCGGAGCGTGTTATCTACACAAGTACTGATGTACCCAGTCACATAGTCAGCATAGTCCTGTACACTGACAGAAGAGTCCTCCAGAGTGGCTGCAGCTTTAAACACCTCCCAGCCTGCAGTAGCTAAACAGTCCTGCAGTGTGCCCTCAGTCTCAGGTGTCCAAAGCTTCACCTGTTTGGTGACTGGAATTGATTGTTTGACCACATATGGACCACAAGAGATGTGGTCCGAATGTCCGAAGTGGGGGCAGGTTCAGCTCTGTATGCACCCTTTATATCAGTGTACACATGATCCAAAGTGTTCCGCAGACCACGGCCAGAAACACAGATGTAAACTCCCTTGGTAGACAAAAGGGACGGCCCTTAAGCAGTAAAAACTCCCCTTCAGGCAAACAGTGCTGGTGAACAGTCCGTACATCTTCACACCACGCATTGTTGATAAACACGCACACACCTCCCCCCTTCGCCTTGCAGTCCGATCACCTCAATGAATGAAGTGTGTCTGGGATGCTCTCTGGGAGCCAGGTTTCAGTGACAATTAGAGTGCAGCATTCTCTTGTTTCCCACTGTGTTGTAATCCTGGCATGTAGCTCGCCCAGTTTGTTCTCCAGAGAACGCACATTAGCCAGCAAGAGGCTATGTATCGGTGGTCGGCTGGCACGGGCTTCAAGGCTTGCATAGAGCCATCCCCTCTTGCCATCTCCGAAGCGCTCTCCTTGGGTCAGCTGGCTCACCTGAGGTTGCTGCTCCGGTGTCTTCCTGTTGGTCACGGGAGTGCATTATGAGTTGCAGATCTGTTGGTATAAATCCACTAAACTCAGTGCTGTGAGAGTTGCCAATGTCCAGCAATGCCTGTCTATTGTACGTAAACACTGCACAACATCCGTGCAGTGCAGTATGCACAAAAGAAAAAAAGAAAAAGAAGAAAAGTAGGCATTCGAGAGCGATGTGAGCAAACACGTTCGCCACAGTGGGCACCATCTTTAATGTTTAATTAAGTGTGTTTGTTTTGATTTTTTTTGTGATAAACTTTGAGTGTGCTTGTGTTTTTATTATTTAAGCAGTTTTTTTTTTTTTAACAAGTAAAGCACGTTGTGCTGCTCTTATGCATGAAAAGGGCTTTATAACATTTGATTTGAGATGTTTGATGACCGTGTAAGAAATTTATTATCTGAAAAAATATGCCAAGGTTTGTCAGAGCTTCAGAATAAAATATCTAAAATAAGGATCAGCTTTTTTATAATTGTTGTTCAATTATGAAAAAAGAAAAACTTGTCCAGATTTTTCTTTTCTTCTCAAAATCTGAAAGTGAAAAAATATCTGAAATGAATGACAAAAGCTATAACCTTACATCTAATATCAGTGAGATTCACCTCCGTTTATTACAGTAATAAAACACAGCTGCCTGCAACTTTTATAGAGGTATTATGCAATGATGTGAATTTATCATTTTAATAGTCACAGAAGACACATTTCATTGCTGAAACATGAATTCCAGCAAAGAAATTTACATTACAGAATGTTGTGGCGCATTCTGGGTGGACAAAGAAGCCAGCAAAAGTGGATTAGAGCCAATCACAGTTCGATCAACTCAAACCAGCCAGTCTGTCTTTTCTTCTGTCTAGTCTGCAAATCTTCACCAGAGCTCATCAACAGATTGCAATGGAAGTTTAGGGATCGTACTGATCTGAGAACTTCATGACTCATATAGAAAGGTTTGATTCAAGAAATAAAATTAGCTCACATTTATAAGACCGTGAAACACCTCTGATGAGGACAGATACCCTCTCATAAGTTTGCTATGAACATGGCTGGTGTCACAAAAGATTGGTGATAGTGGATTAATCACCTATTTTAGTCATTAATCTAACAACACACCACAGTTAAATTAACACCACAGTTTTATTAATTCCTCTTCATTTTCCTACATTTTTCACTTCTTCATTATATAAAAACTTTTGTCCATACATCATATTTACATTTTTTTGTTTATGCTTTGAATGCTCATATTTTATTTTTTTTTATTTTTTAAAATAGATAATAAAATATTGTATTACTATAACTGATCATCGTCTGTGGTTTCCTTGTGTGGCTCTAAGGTCAATTAACCAGATTATATTACTGCACTTCCTTGTTATTGTTCTGTCCTAAATATGCCCTGAAAAGGCTCCAGGTGATCCAAAATGCTGCAGCAAGGCTTCTGATGAGAACTAGCAGGAGATCATGGTTCTCCAGTTTTACCTTCTCTTCCTGTTAAATCCAGGATGGAGTTTAAAATTCTTCTCCTTACATATAAAGCTCTCCATAACCAGGCTTCATTGTATATCAAAGATATTGTAGTTCCATATATTCCCAACAGAGCTCTGCTCTCTCAGACTACAGGTCTACTGGTGGTTCCCAGAGTCTCTAACAGTCCAATGGGAGGCAGAGCCTTCGGGTAGCAGGGCCCTCTCTGATGGAACCAGCTCCCAGTTTGGGATTGGGAGACAGACCCCCTCTCTACCTTTAAGATCAGACTTAAAACCTTCCTTTCTGATAGATCTATTAGTTAGTGGTTGTCTAGTCATCCCTATGCTGCCATGGACTTAGACTGCTGAGGGACGTCCCATGATGCACTGGGCTCTTCCTTTTCATCTCTCTGCTCCTCATCTTCCATGTAGAAACATGTGATAGTGACATGAATGAATATGTCATGAAATGTCTTCAGTGAAAGCAAAACATTGTTGAAATCTTCACATATCTGAGGAAGAGGCAAGTATTTCTCTGAAGCAGAGAAAAATTGATGTTTTTAGCAAACATCTGCATTAATAACATCACATGCAGCATTGGTAGGTAGTACAGGTGAACTCAGTCAGCAGACAACATGGACAGACACCCAACCAACGGTTCTCATTAACATGCCGAGGAGTTTACCAGATGTTAGGAAGATGTTTTTACTGCAGTCTCTTTCTGCCTGTATAGTCTAAGAGCTGCTTAGAGGTACTAGAGTCTGAAATAAGTATCTGCATTCCAGGCATTTCCTTTGTTTCCTTTTCTGCACTCCAGTCTCATTCACTGTGTGCCAGTGATCTAAGACTTCCCTTGACAGAGTGCTTTAAACTTCCTTCTCCTTGATCTCCATGTTGCCAGTGCCTTTACATCCCGGACATCTCCTCTTCAACTCATCTGGATTTAAGGTCTTAATCTGAGCATTACCTTGGCCACAGAAAGCTCAAACAATTACTCCTACAGAGCACCCAGGTTACACTGCAGGTGTAAAAAAGGCAGAAAAGTGTCAAACAACACATCCATTGTAGAGAATTAATTTTATTTACTTTAGTGCCACCAGTTACCTTCAGACATTCCTCAGTTTATCAACAGCAGGAGTAGTGCGAATGTTCTTTCCTACTCTGGTAAGAAAGAAGCGAACTCTGGTCCAGTTGGAAACTAGGGGTGTCCTGTTTGGTTTCTCTTCCAGTGTGACAGCAAACGGTAACCCAAAGATGGAGATCAACATTGTGAATATCTGGCTGCCTCTCCTGCTGGACAGATTCTGGTGAAGTGTCACCTGATCTCAGTATATCTACACTTCTGAAGGCCCCAGAATTTACGACACTACTTATCATGAGGCAACCCAACTAAATGACATCAAGCTCTCTAAGCTGGTCAGACACAACTTCCAAAAGCCCACAAAGCTCCATTAAATTCATGGAGAGAACATGCCAAGAGAGGACCATCCACTAAAACCCACAGACCCAAGATGGAGGACATTAATCAGAGACAACAACGAGACCAAAGACAACCCTGAAGGAGAGACTACTGGATATCACCAGATGACCACTATCAGCTGAGAAGAGCTGGACTTTATGGAAGACTGGACAGAAAAAGACACTTCTGAGAGAAAAGAAAAGGTCACCAGAAGACACGAGGGAGACTCGCCATGCATCTGGAAGAAGGTCCTCTACTCAGATGAGATTTAAACTGAACTTTATGGACATAAAGTAAAGCATGGTGGAGGCAGCATCATGCTTATGGGATGTGTTTTATCTGCAAAGACTGGGAAACTGGTCTGAAGTAATGATGCGAAATACAAAATTCTTGACGAAAATCTGTTTGAATGCGAGGATTGAGACTGAACAAATGCTCACTTTCCAGCAGGGTAATGGTCTTAAATGTGAATGCTGCTAGATGGCTACATAGGGCACATGACTACCATCGGCTACACAACAGATGCTTCTAGATTGCTAAATAGACTCCATTAGTACCACAGGCCACTACAGATGCTACTTGATGGCTACATAAGAAACTGGTTGCTGGATTTGTCTATAAGTTAAGCAGGAAAAAAAAACTAAGTAATCAAGCTAAAGAGACTTGACAGCTTTATAATATTTATTACGATTGTTGTAACTTTATTGCCAGTTGATGCAGTCCTTCCAGATTTGCATTCATAAATGGGCCTCTGCCAACAAACAGGTGGTGAACCCTATAAGGTTTTCAAGTAAATTCATACCTGGTTCATGCACTGGCATCGATATACCTTGGATCTAATCATTGTTAATTTGTTTGTTAAGAAGGCCAGGTTTATGCAGTCTAGTGTGAAACATAACCAGTTTTATTTAGTTAAAGGAGCAACTAATGTGCTGCAGATTATGTCCCTGTCCTGCAATCTGTTTTTTCTTTTTATCTCTTTCTTTCTGGATATCTAATCACTCCTGTAGTGTGTGTAGTTTTTGTCCTGCTTTTTTTATTCTAAATTGCAATCCCAAAGCAGTTGTCTTGCATGTATTGCATGTAAAGGTGAGAAAAAAAGTCACTTTATATTCACTCTTTTAAACAAACTTACCCAGAGTCACATTTAGGTTCTTCTTTAGCCTCCATAAAGCTCAGTACATATAGTATAGAAGCAATAATGCTGCATGTGTTTGCACATGAAACAAATAATAAAATTCTGTGTTTAAATGTCACCGTCATTAAAGAAAGCTTTTATATCTAAATCATTTCTCAAGTAATAGAACCAATAAAAAGAAAGGGAATAATCACATTTCTCTGTTTATATGTAGGGTGGTTGATCGATTCACATCAACTTAGGCTTTGAAATAGAAAATATATCATCTAAATATCTGTCAGAAGTTCAGAAGGAGGTTCTGTTTAATTATTTGTAAAATAATTCCCGAGGAGAAGATCTCTCCATTTTGATCTTCATGATATCCACTAAGTTGTTGCTTTTTCCTTCTCAAGATTTTGTTTTGAGTTAAGGAAACTACTTCTTCAGCTGAATTATAACCTACTGAACACAGCCATTCACTTCAAACCAGTAAAGTATAATTTACGCTTCAGCCTTGTTTTCTAGAAGTTATGTGTGTGTGTGTTTCTCTAAAAAACATTTATCTTCACTTAATTATCAGTAAGTGTGGGATAACTAAATGGTAAACTTTCAAGTGTGTTACTGTGGTGCTGTGGGATAATTGGGCTGCACCTAACTTTTTTGCTGTGCAACCCCCTTTACCAAGGAAATAAAAGTTGGATGTGTAATAAATGCACAAATTTTGTGAGGAGCCCTTGAATATGGAGTGATCTCTTATCTGCCAATCCTGTACCTGTAGCCTCAGGTAAGCAGACAAATCTACAAGAATTATTTCCAACAGAACAACTAGCACGTGTGTGCTATCTGGAATGCATAACTATGCCACACTTATCCCCATCAGGAACTGATATCTATCGAAAATTGTTCTTCCTTACGACAGATATCTATAGTCGTAAGAAGGTATTGAGTCTTTGGGATTTCTACGAGTCAATGATGCTAACAGATGACTACTCGTTGTCAGCGTTCTCACATTGATCTGACCACTTGAAATAGTCGGCAGCCTGAACGGTCTGTGTCTGTCAGTAGGTGAAGCTGTCTCTTTGAGGTCACCTTTAAAGTAGCTCAAGGGAAATAATGCAAATTTTCACATGCCCTCTCAGTACACAGAGATATCTATCTAAGGGACCTTTGGGCAACATTTGTCCCTTATAACTTCATGGAACCAAATCCACAAGCACAAACCCAATGACACACAGCACAAAAACAGAGTGAGAGGTCTGCATAGTTCCCATGTAAAGTATGTAACAAATGTAAAACTATCACTGCTGATATCAGCTACTCTTCCAACCAACAGTAACCCAGCACTCACAGCTGAGCAGCCAGTAGTGGCAGATGAGAGGGAAACTACTTCTTTGACCTGGGCTGTAACTTCAATTCATCCGAACCGCTTAATCCATTACGGGTCGTGGGGAATCTGAAGTCTATCCAAGCATTTTAACAGGTGAGAGGCAGGTCACACCTGGACAGGTCACTAGTCCATCGCAGGGCCAACACAGATAGGACAGACAAACAACCACTCACACACACTCACTCTTAGGGAGAATTTAGAGTGACCTTTTAACCTAACATGTATGTCTTTAGATAGCTTCAGAGCCCACTCTCATCTGGATAAATCAGGCAGCAGTGTCAACATCAAGAGTCATTTATGACACCGGCCTAATAAACATAAATTTAAAACTCTGCTAATGTGTAGCCAGTTACTTTGTCAAGTTGATGAATCACATTAAGATACAATAGGAAAAAGCAGAGTCAGCGACAGATTGAGTCAACATAGTCCATAATTTTATATTGTACATATAGATAGGGTTGGGTGTTAAAATGGCTTAGATACAGGCCATAGAGATTTATTTACCTTGTACTGTTATATGACCGTTACCTCAGGTTTTCTGTCCATCTGTCCCAGCTGTTCGATCAGGTTTGCTCATATGAAATAATCCAAGCATTTCTTTTCCTTCATTATTTAAATCTGTTATTTTTTATTCCTGTACTTCACTCCTTCAATGCTCAAATTTTCCTCTTTTCTGTGTTTGCCTAGTTTTTCTCCCTTTGCATCTCTCCCTTCTTCCTGTCCATGAATTTCTCTCTTCGTTCTTTTCATTTCCCTCTTTTTCTCTCATGTTATCTGACCAGCTTCACTGAGCTCACAAGTGGAAATCTGCAGGGATAATCTCTCTCTATATCCTACCTTTCCTTTTCTCCCACCTAATCCCCCCTCTCCACTCAGATTAGAAAAAAAAGAGGGATGAGAAAAAGAAAGATCCTTGGCGCTTTTGAAAGAAAAAAAACGGGTATAGACATCTGAAGTGAAAAAATAATTACAAACAAAAGCAAACAAAAAACAAAAAAAGCAAAGAGCAAACACAATCAGAAACACGAAAAATAAAAATAAAGTGAGGAATAAAATGAGAAAATATGTCCATCTGTCCGTATTTTATCATGTTTTAGATTTTTAACTTTTAAAAAATGGCAGTTAAAAATAAACCAACAAATGTAAAAAAATAAGCATGAAATCCATTTTTTTATTTTTTTCTATTTCCCAAATATATAATTTTATCTCTCTTGCTCGCTCCTTTTTTACTTTTTATCTTAACAAAACTAAAAATATTACCAATTCTTTTCATTTTTAGATGTATTTAGTACATCCTTTTTGGAATGTACCATTTTTATCTCTGATGAAGAATAGGTTGCTTCTTTAAAATAGTCTCTAGACGGGTCTGAAAACTCACCAAATAAAGTGCCAAAGTGTCTAAGTTAGCAACACTGATTTACCGAGCTCTGACGTGTGTACAGGAAATCGTGCACTGCCAACCTGCATCATAGTTTGGCGTACAGAGTGGTAAATTTCTCCTACCACCTCTCCTTAACCCTGTGACATTTTCCAACATGGTCAAAGAAAATAGCTTATGAAAAGATGATAGAAGGCAATTCTTTTAACTACTCAACCCTGAGCCTGTGCTCTGAGAGGACTTGGTAGCTCATTTCCATCATGAAGAAATCCCCCAGTCTGGATCGTGACTGCCTTGTGCTTTGGGAGGACGGTACCAGACGATGTTCCTGACAAGGATAAAGAGGTCGTGAAGGAGCATCAGCTCATAGAACTACTTTCATCCATGCATAAAATGTTCTATAGATACAGTACAAGTCAAGAGTTTGGACACCTACTTATAAAAATTGGACTTTTATATGGTACTGTATTTAAAAAAAAACAAGAAAAACTCTTGTGTCATGCACACCCCCCTTTCCACTGGGTAGGGTGTGTAGCTGGTCCTCCCTTTCGAGCTCAGGTCAGGCTCTCAGGCCTCTGGTATGGTATTACCTTTAGTAAACCAACCCTGAAATTTTCAGCTTTCTTTGTCATGCATACTTGATTTTATGACATTATTTCAGATTCTCAAGAAATACTGTAACTGCTACTATGCTGTTGAAAAGCAGCCCACCCCCCCTTTTAAAAAAAAAAAAAAAAAAAAGGAATCAGCTTCTTTTTTTTTTTCAAACAAAACTTACCGAGCTTTTGTTCATATAAAGGTACTTTTATTAAAAAGTTTGCACTGCACTACTCATCACCATAATTTAATTTAGTAAATAATGATGCAAATAAAGCTGCACAAGCTGCTGAACATGATGGATGATTCCTTAGATCCTCTACACAACACAGTCCGAGATACAGGAGATCATTGCTACCAGCAGACATCACCCTTTGGAAGGTGGCATTAAACAACAACAACTACAACATCACAATTTCCCGTTAAGATAAATAATGTATTTTTTTTCAATTTCCCAAATTTTTACAAACTATTTACAACAACGCGTCAACTGTGCACGCTCTACTCTGAATAAAAGTTTGATTAAAGATACACTACCTGCTAAATGATGGGTGTCTTGTAAATAAAAAAGAAATGACTAATTACAAAGGACACTCAAGATCCTCCAAACATGAAAACAAGAGTGGTACAGTAACACAACTACTGTGTTCAAACCTGCCTAATGGCAGTATTTCCCACAAGCTGAAATGTGAAGTGGCTGTTGAACACAGTACCGAACACATAAACAGATACCGAGTAGAGGCGAAGGGAGGGGTGACGGTCTGATGTTGGCAAGGGGAAGGTCAGCCCTTGTTAACAATGAAGTCATTGATTCCAAGTTCTCAAGTGCTTCTCGGTCCTTCATTCTCTTCTTCCTCCTCATATAATCCATCTTGTTTTCCTGCTATTTTCAATGTAGCACTTCTCGCACAGAATTTAAAACATCACATTACATTAGATACATCATGAAGTCCATTTACTGAAGTGAAATCTGTCACAACTTCATTTGTTTTCTTTCTTTCTTTTTTTTTTGTACAATGCAAGCTCATTTTTCCTGTTCAGGTAGCAGCTTCCAGCTTGTCCAGCACAGAGGACCTATTGTTCTCCACTGAGTGTGCATGTGTCCCTCTCTTCAACAATGTGTCTCTGTCATGTTTCTTTATACCACTAATACAGCTTTCTTTATAAGCATTTATCATGGGGGGATTATGCAAAATTTACATCGTGGATAATGTTGTAATAGTGTCAACACCCTCCACAAATTTGAAAGAAAATTGGATCCTAAAAATGACCGAACACATTTAGCGGTGTAAAAAATAACCAAGCAGTTTACTGCTCTAACAGGTTTATTTCAAACTATATTTGAGTGTTTGTCACAGCCACACTGAAACAAGCATCTGATTCATAAATGGGATTATTTTGACACGATTACAGAATAGTACAATGCAGAGACGGAAACAGATGCTACACAGTATTACCATCTTTCTCTGGCAGTAACTGGAGTACAGCAAACACGATCAACAAAATGGGCCAAAATGACAGAATTACCACACAGATCCATCACAGAGAAACAGGAGACTCAGGATCAAACAAGAGGACACATGAAGAAGGCAGACCAGAATACAGAAAACAGTCAGAAGAAGACAAAGGATGTGTAAAGCAATCTCCAAGCCAAGCAGCTTGGGGCCATGGGTATCAAAAATATGACAAATAAGGACCTAATCTGATATGAAGCTGAAACTCTTTGCATGCTCCATTTTCATACTATAGAACACTTTTCTCTGAGTTAACCAGAATAAGAGCCTCATCCAAACCTTCAACTTGGATTTTAGACCCCATCCGAACCAGACTGTTTAATCCACCTGTACTGGATTGGATCAACATATCTCTATTGACAGGATATGTACCTCAATCTTTTAAGCTTGCTGGAATCAAACCCTTCATCCACGCTCAACACTGGTGATTAAAAACTTATCAGACTGATGTCATCTACCTTATTTAAACAATGGCATGTCCTGTCTGACTCTACGTGGTCGCACGTTCACGATTCTTCTCCTCCCCGATGTTCAGACACGTGCACACGCAGGTGAGCACACTCCCACCAGCTGACAGGCAGAGGGCGTGTTTGGGAAAATATGCGCTGTAAATAACACATAATAACCAGCTTCACTAACTTACCCTCCATCCTGCGATAAAACTGACGTACTGTAGTTTGATGGTAGTTTTATTTGATAGTTTACAGCATCAAAGTCTCTGCTCTATCGTACCACTCTGTGGTAGATTAAACTGCAGCTGGGTCTCAACCACACGTTTTCCAAGACCCAGCTCAGCTTCTGATTGGTTATTTGTGTTAATTGAGAGCAAAGCTACATTCATCTCACATCATTGGTATATAAGCTCAGCGTGACAATAGCCAACATTAGCGCACATTAATCTATTAAATATGCTTTTCCTTTAATTGGCGCATACACTCTGCAACCCTGAGATGCGGCACGGTGTTACTTTACACCCTGAAATTAAACATTCATTACAAAAAAAAAAAAAGCTCTTTTAACACAAACCGCTCAGTGTTGGTGAGCTGCTCAAGCAGATTTCTCCAGCTTCTCTGAACTTTCAGTGCGCAGATTTTGCACGTAGCCGTTGAATGTGTTGGCTGAGGTGGTGTGAAAAAGTTCACTCCACTTCAAAACAAATGTAAGCCTCCACGTCGCGTATTGTTAGCACATGACGTCACTCGACCGCACAGCATAGAATTACACTAAATAGATTGGCGCCTATGGATTGAGCCCAGAACTGGTATCCATTCTAGAAATTTTTTCAATATTGGTACTAATACTGATACCAATATCTGATCGGTGCATTCCTAATTTCTACACAGATCATACTCAGATCATACTACTTCTCCATGAAGCCTGATGAAACCAATCAATTTCTTTAGATTACAAAGATGTCTTAAGACAAAAAGCCCTGAATTTTCTCCTTCTAAACTCCGACAAGAGTTAGGTAGTTGTCTTTAGACCTGAAAAACTCAGGAAGACTCTGTCTAGCAGTGGAATTACTCTGGATGGTTTTACCTTGTCTGCCAGTAATACAGTTTTATTCTGGACCAGGATCTGTCCTTGACTCGCAAATAAAACAGTTTCTATAATCACCGTCTTCCACCTACTTAATATTCCCAAAATGAGGAGCATCCTGTCTCAGAGTGTTGCAGGAAAACTAGTCCATGGATTTGTTACTTTTTAGATTGGACTACTGTAATTACTGATTATTGTTCTGTCCCAGAAAGGTTCTGAAAAGTTTCCATCGAAGCCCAAATGATCCCAATCAATCCCAAATTGAGCCTGGGATTCAAGAATTTCATTGCCAATAATTGTTAATATAGTTGTTGTACAATGACAATAAATTCATTCATTCATTCAAATGTTGCAGCAAGGGTTCTCATGAGGATTATCAGCAGAGATCATACACAGTCTGGCCCAAAAAAAGTTGCCAATTGGTTTTAACTAAGCAAATTGGTATGAACCTCATATTAATACAACCCTGAACTAAGCAGCACAGATAATGAACTAATTAATGAATTCAGATGGAAGAAAAACAGCAGTAGAACTCAGGACAATGTTTAATAGTGAAAGTTAGAACATTTCCACATTTTGAACAATTTGATGGAAACTCAAGGGACTGAACGGCTGTGGAGCCATAAGAAAACCACTAATCAGTGAGGTTAAACAGAGAAAAGGCTTCAGGGTGCTAGGAATCATAAAGACTGGACTCTTGAGCAATGGAAGAAGGTCATGTGGTCTGATGAGTCCAGATCTGTTCCAGAGAGATGGAGCATCACGGTAAGAAGAGAGGCAAATGAAGTGATGCAGCCATCATGCCTTTTGCTACTGTACAAGCCTGGGGGGGCAGTCTGAAATCTGGGGTTGCTGCAGCTGGTCAGGTTTAGGTTCAGCAACATTATGTGTCTAAAGAATGAGGTCAGCTGACTACCTGAATATACTGAAGGAGCAGGTTCTTCCACCTTCCCTGATGGCACAGTGCAATCAGTGCAACTGTGCCTTCAGCTTTCTGTCGGTGGTACATCCCATGCAGGGGCTTGTCCTCCATGATGGTTCCTCCATCTCATTCTCCTCCAAGTTCCATTGCCTGAGGCATTCACTGAGTCCTTCATCCCTTGGGGCCATCTTCCTGATGTATTCATGGAGCTTGGATGTTTAATCTTGGATTGTGGCCCTGATGCTCAATAGTCCTTGGCCTCCCTCTTCGTGCTTAGTGTAGAGCCTCTGGACACTGTATTTGGAGTGGAACCCTCCATGCATGGTGAACAGCTTCCATGTTTTAACATCTGTGGTCTGAACGTCCTCTTTTGGCCTGCTTATTATCCCAGCAGGGTATCTGATCACTTCCAGGACATAGCTGTTAACTGCCTGAATCTTGTTCTTGCAATTGAGCTGACTTCTCAGGACTTGCCTTGTCTCAGTTTTGACCCTTCTTGACCAAGGACGACAAACATCCGATTATCTTAAGTCATATAAGATCCTATCAGATTATCCTGTGGTCTGAGGTGTGTTAAGAGAGAATTTGGAACAATCGGTTCTGAAATGGGCCATGGCCGACAATCGGAAGTATTAAACATGTTCAATATTTACGACTTAAAATCATTACATGTGTGGAATGGCGACGTCTCCTGAGTTGTGACTGTGGATTGTGATGTGTTCCACAATGTATCCAATCAGAGAGAGAGCTGACTGGGGAGCAAGGAAGAATTTAAAGTCAGTGTTCATGCTGTCTCCAGTCTGTTTTTTTTTTTTAGTTCTGGATTTTTCTGTTAATAATAGTCACAAGACCACCATCATTACTTCTTCCATGCTGGGTGTTGTGTTTTCTGTATGGTTCCATTGGTTCTTCTTCTCCGTTTTTCTGGTTGCTGCTATGTTTCATCTTCGCTTTTGTTAGATCACGTTTGATCATGCAAGATTTCTGGACTCGGAGGACTAGATTCTAGACTGGCTGCGAGACAGAATCGTTATGCGTGTGGTGTTCTGTACTGGGGTTATCAGAACCACCACACATGGTATGATAAAACTGTTAAATGCCTGATTTTTATCTTTATGTGTGGGGTCTATAACAGATCAAAAACCTCTTCAGATTTAGAAAATCCATATGTGTGTACCGTTACTCATTGCAGATATGTGGCTGTAGCAGATTTTCTTGTGGCTTCCCTGTGGTGGCCATTTGCTTCTGGTATGCCAAGGTACTTGTAGCTCTCATAAATAAATAAATACATAATTGTGTGAATGGGTGAATGCGATGTATAATGCAAAGCAATTTGGGTAAAGGTGCTATATAAATAAAGACTATTTACCATTTGATATATATTTATATGGCGGCTTCAACAGCAGTGGTATCCTACTAAGTTCTTAATGTTTATTGTAAAAATTGCTACATTTTTAACAGTAACTTGGCATTAATCATGTTGATGGAAATTTTGATATTTTAGTGACTGAAATTAAATGATTTATTTCAACATTTGTTCAACAATTTGGCTGTTTAACCTTCAAAAACCAAGGTTCATTACGCTTTATACAGGCGTACAGTATGATGGCTGTGCACTTTTCTGTGTGTGTAGGTGTGTGTGTGTATTTGAGGGTAGAAATGTGAGGGGGTGAAGGTGGACAGAGGTTCTACAAATATCGGGGAAAAAAAAATCTCCATCAACTTGCATTTTTCTGTTTGTTTGTTTTGTCCCCAGTGTTAACAGTAACAGTTAACAGTGCATTAACAGTATTTATTTAATTCCTTTGAAGTTAAGTATGTCTACTCATAGAAATTAAGCTTATCCTTTCCTTTAAGTGGCTAAATGTTATTTGTCTTGGCTGAAGAGCAGAAATGTCTGGGAGAAGAGAGATAGAATAAAGTGTAGAAAGCATTAAAGTAAAAAAAAAAAGCATTGAAAATAAAAGACGAAGAGAAAAAGACAGCTTGTTGTATGAACTGCATGTTCTCCTGCTTTCTGAGTCTCTCTGCTTATTATACCGCTTTATGTACAGATTTGATATATTTGTATTTCTCGGTGTTATATTTCTACTTGTCCTGTTTCTGGGATTGATCTGAAATCACAGATCAAACATCTGACAGTCAGCAAGGGGATACCATCATTCATGTTTTCAGAATTGAATTGAACTGAATTTAACTAAACTGAATTGAACACTAATCTGGTGTCTGTCCCTCTGCCTTCAAGCAAGCTTGGGTTACACTGCTGCTGAAGAAACCCACACTCAACCCAGCCCAGGTTGAAAACTACCTGCCGGTCTCACTGCTTCCGTTCATGTCTAAATTATTAGAGCGTGCTGTCTTCAGTCAGGTCTCACAGTTCTTCCAAGATAACAATCTGTTCGATCCTTATCAGTCGGGCTATAGGCAAGGCCACTCTACTGAAACTGCTCTCCTGTCAGTTACTGA